>SNQJ01S0086106.1:0-19212 GCA_010110895.2 Picea sitchensis | reverse complement strand
GATAAGTTCAATAATTGTAGTTCACTACAACTTCCAAGTGCAGGAGGGATCACCCCAGTCAATTGATTGGCAGAAATGTCTATAGCTTGAGCCATTGCAATTTTACCGATCTCCATGGGCAAGGAACCTTCTAATAAATTCCATGACAAATTCAAATAGAATTGTAAATGAGAAAGTTTTGCAATTTCATGTGGTATACTTCCAGTGAGCCTATTGTGAGACAAGTCAAGCAATTCCAAATTTATACAATCGACTAAGTTGGAAGGTATGCTCCCTGATAACTTGTTGTGATGAAGATGGAGTCTTCTTAGTTGTTTAAGGGGTGCAAGGGAATTTGGAATCTTTCCAGAGAGAATATTTCCACTAATGTCCAAGAGACCAAGGTGTTGTAAGCTTTCAAAGTGATCAGGGATGTTTCCTTCTAATCTATTGTTACTTAAATACAATCTTTCTATTTTTTGAAGGTTTCCTAATAGTGGAATTCTACCATTTAAAAGATTTTCACTTAAATTTAGATAGGATAGGCTACTAAGATTGCCAATATGTGGGGGGATGTTTCCTTGTATTTTGTTGTTTGATAATGACAAAAAAGACAAATTGATAGAAAGTCTGCCTATGGCAAGTGGCAAAACACCACTTAGTTTATTATTGTGCAATGCTAGTAGTTTTAGACGAGAACAATTGGTAAGAGCTACAATAAAAAGTATGGTTGTAGTGTTGCCATTGTCAAGTTGATTAGTATGCAAGAAAAGTCTTTCAAGGAGGGATAACTTACCCAACTCTATGGGCACACTCCCACTCAACTTGTTATTGTTTAAAAAGAGTTCTATGAGGTTAGAACAATTTCCAATAGAATTTGGGATGTTTCCACTGAGTTGATTTCCCCATAAAGAAAGCAATTTCAAGTTAAACATATTTGACAAAAATGAAGGAATGGTACCGGACAAATAATTTTCGTAAAGTTCAAGGTATTCCAGACGCGTGAGCCTACCCAATTCTTGTGGAACGGGACCGACAAGATTGTTATGTGCAATATTCAAATTAACCAATGATGAAAGGTTTCCTAAGGAAGAAGGAATGGTACCTGTGAGGTCGTTGTGGGAGAGTAGCAGGAGAGTCAAATTTCTGCAACTGCTGAGTTGACTTGGAATTTGACCGACAAGATTGTTATATGCAATATTCAAAGTAACCAATGATGAAAGGTTTCCCAAGGAAGAAGGAATGGTACCTGTGAGGTCGTTGCTGGAGAGTAGCAAGATAGTCAAATTTCTGCAACTGCTGAGTTGCCTTGGAATGGGACCGGTGAGACTGTTTTGTTCCAAAGTCAAATGAATCAACGATGAAAGGTTTCCCAAGGAAGAGGGAATGGTACCTGTGAGGTCGTTCTCTCCCAGGTAAAGCTTTTGCAAATGTGGGAGGGAACCGAACTCCCTCGGGATATTTCCAGTCAGATTGTTGTAGGAGAGTGCCACGTAAGTCAAATTTCTGCAACTGCCGAGTTGATTGGGAATATTTCCTTCCAATTCATTATTTGACAACTGGAGCTCCCTCAAACGAAATAGACGTCCGAATTGAGGCGGGATATGACCGTGGAGCCCATTGGCTGCGAGATTGAGTGAGCGGAGAAAGGACAAATTGCCGAGGGAAGGAGAAATGGCACCGCGCAGATCCATCTCAGCGAGGTAGAGGGAGGCCACTCTGTTTGGATGATGGCGGTCGCAGGTAACGCCAGTCCAGTTGCAGAAGGGGTTGGCGGGACTCCAATCTGCCATGGAATGACGTGGATCGCTGGTAATGAGGTTCTTGAATGCTAGGAGGGATAGGCGATCATGGTGAAATGAGTGGGTAGGGGTGAAGGAAAAAATGAGGAGGAGAAAGAGAAAACAAAGATATGACATGGAATCGGGAATGAGAGGAGGATAAAAACACAGCGTTTCTGAAGAGGGAGCAGAGCAGAGCAGAGCAGAGGAGAGGAGATTTGCAGTGGGTATAGAGCTCTCAGAAGTAAGTATTTATAAAGGGTAAACGGAAGGGAAGAGTGTTGAGAGAAAGGGAGTGTGAATGAGAGAAGTGAGCGGAAAAAGCAGTATGACGGCATCATCATCCGTCATTGCATTCCACAGCACGCCACACGTTATGCATTCCACAGCACGCCACGCCAATGCCATCTAATTAATAAGTAAGTGGGTATGGAGCTCTCAGAAGTAAGTATTTATAAAAGAGAGTATGATTCAACACTAAAGGTTGTGGGGACAGTCAACTTGGGTTCCAATTAAACCGAGTCTTCCGCCTTTTCATTCGAAAACTACGGACGATGCACATCAAGAGATCCGCAAATCTCGGTGGATACCATTTTACTAATTATTTTATTTTAAAATTACTAATAATTTTGTCTTCCACTCAAAAAGTCTCGGCGATTTATAAGGAAAATTTAATTTGGACGTTCCGGCAGAAACGAAATTATTATTTAGCGATAAAGAGAGGTGTGATTGGTTTACCGTCAAACTTAATTACCCACCTCCTCTTTATACAAACAAATTTCTTTAATATTAAAGATAGACAAGATAACATTTAATTTCGAGTGTTTTAATAAATGTATTCAAGGAAGAAAAATGTTTTCCCTTAACAAAAATGTTTTTTATCTAAAGTATTTAGCATATTTTCATAAGAATTAATGGAAAATGACCTTGCTTCCAAATGAGTATGTCACTTGTGGGAATTGAATATGGGTGAGGAGGATAACATTTATTTTTCCCAATCAGGTTGTTTAATTGTTCTAAGTTTTAGCTTTTTTTAGTTGGAATTTGATGACATAAATCTCCATGAAATCACATTTTTTTGTTATTTGAATGAAAAAATGGATTCAGAATGTTGATAACTACTCAAATTTGTAGATCTATCAATTTCTCATCCGAGCAAAATTAAACAAAAAAATATCTCTGAAAAAAACAAAACATAGAACAGTTAAACTATATATATATGTTATGATTGTTAATATTATTAATCAATTATAATAATTAGTATTAATTATAAAATATAATTTTTTTTGTTTATTTAAAATAAAAAATAAAAAACATATTTTTTCACTGTTTTCAAATTCTAAATTATTTTTAATAATAATAAGTTATTATTAATTAAATATAATACTATTCATCAATGAAAAAATAATTATTATTACTTATTATTTCTAAATTGGTATAATTTATTATTAAGTTGTTATTAAAATATTTTAGAATTAACATGTTATTATTTTTAAATTGTTATAATTTATTATTAAGTTGTTATTAAAATGTTATAGAATTAACATGCCAAAGTATCTTGCAAAACCCCAATGTGAAATAATTCAAACCTATGATAATAAGAAGATATCATAAACCTATATTAATAAGAAGATATCATATCTTTAAAATGGAAAACCTTTAAGCTCCCACATCTTTAAATTGATGGATTCCTTATTAGTCACTACACTTTGATTGGCAGGGACTATAGCTTTCACCTCGTAGTCAACACTCTTTGAGTGTCTATTAGTTGGTCCATTTTAATACATTGGTTCATGCACTTTGGTTCAAAATCCTTCGATTGTCTATTATTTCACTCATCTCAACAACTTTTATCCAAAGTTTTGTTGAAACACTATACTAATTTGATTTATTTTGAAAACCAAATTTATTTATATATTTATGAAATTTGTAATATCGAATTTGTTATTGGATAAATGATGTATGATTGGACTTAAATCCCCTCAGTATGCAACATTTTTTTAGCTAATTGTCAGTATTAACTAATCATTCAAAAAATCCAAATTTCTCAGTGGCTGCAACAGAGCCTCTGATAATTTGCAATGAATGCTCTAACAATATGCAGTGAAGGCTCTAGCAGTATGCAGTCAAGAAACTAACATTGTTGCAATAAGGATGGGGTGTGTTATGAAAAATTGGTTAAGTTTCCACCATGCTCCAACAAGGACACGCATCTATGCTTCGTCTATGCTTCAAGCCATAGTGGTCTTCTCATGCTTACCTACATCACAGAATTAAAAAAATAAAATAAAATAAAAATAAAAAACCTAAAATGCTAACAGAGAAACCTAAAATTCTAACGGAGATATCACTTGGAAGGAAGGTAGGTAAATAACCTTACCTAAGATGAACGAAGGGCCACAGAACCTGAACATAGCGAAGGGTTCACTCCCTTCCCCTCATGTTACTTGCACATTCATTTAGCCTATCCTCAGGCTATCTCAATTGACTTGTCTACTTCGTCGAACCTATCTACCTTGTTGATTTCGAAATAGAATGAAAAATTATTATCTCCAACCGAATGCAAAAGGAAAACAAAAATTGTGCACATGCAGGTGTAAGAGATGATGTACTTACTACAAAGCAGTGATGGAAATGCATCATGGTGAGAGAAGGTGCAACGTCGTGATTTGAGAAGGTGCAACACCACGATTCGTGGAAAAGAATTCACAATTGAGGTGATAAAAATTAATAGGCATCCCTATAAAATATTGTTTGGTTTGAAGAAATGCATAAGTACATGAACTGCATTAAGGCGGTTGAAATCAAAAGTGTTGCACAGAAACGACAATGTCGGTGGCAAGGCCAAAATATTCTCCTCCTGCAGTGCCTTCGTTGTGACTACCAATGCTTTCCCCAGCTTCAGTACCTTTGATTATCTTGTTGCTTGAAAAAGAGAGCTCATTGCTTTCTTTATCTACTTCAAGGGTTCCCTTGAGGACGAGACAACGAACACCATGGTTTTCGCCAAGCAGAAAATGAAGGAGAGTGTGGTGCACTAGGACATCAGGAAGAAGGTACTTCGTGAGTTGTATGAGCTCATCGATGGGGCTTCCAATCCCGCGATCGACGAGAAGGTGACATACATGGAGTGGTTTTATCTGGTCTCCATGACACATTCATTCACGGGGGAAGAGGGGGTTTTGGGCTAGGTGTTCATGTCCAGCGTGCATGTGTGGCTCTCTAGGTCATTGAAATTGGATTCGTTTGAATGCCAAAGGGCTAGGAAGGATTCTCAGTTCGGGATAAATCCATGGTATGTATTCCAACTCCTAATGGAATTATGGAATTGGGTTCTATGGATCTGGTCTGTGAGAAATGGGGTTTGTTGCAGTATACCAAGATCTCCTTTACTTTTTCCTCTAGTTTGGTACCAATAATAGTCGTTATGGAATCCAGGGTCCTCATTCTTGACCCAGGAATCGATCTTGGGTGACTTGAGTTTTCTCAATAATGAGGAAAGCCAAAACCGGAATGATTGCATGTTTTCTCACTAGGAAACTGTTACCTATTGTCAAGGACACTCTTCCTAGTGTTTTTTTTTTGTTGTAATGATCAAAAGTCCTTGATATTCCCAGTCTCCTTTGAAAAATAGTACTTGTGAAGTTGCTTTTCAGGAAAATTCATAGCAAACCAACCATTTTCTAGTGGATTTGGGGATATCATTGTACATATAACAGATTTCAGTGCTATAGCAGATGATTAGATCAGAAGCATTGTATTATATGCCATATGTTCTCCTGCTAAATCTGGCGAAGGATGGCTTGTTATATTCCACCAAAGCCAAGAGGTCTATGCATTGGCTCCTAAACTTGGCTCTCTTCTAAGCTTCAGGGTTAGGTGGCAGTTCTTCCATGGTCCAGTCCTTAAGTAGAGATGTCGTGTCTTCCTCCACATGCTATCCATGCAGGAACAAATATGACAAGTGGCAAGCTAAATCGGTTTTGAATGCCAAACACATTGCATAAACCCTTCCACTATATTAGTTTTTTTTTTCCAATGCTAAACGGTTAATATTTATATCTTCTAAAAGTTTGTGTTCAACATTTTTAAAATAAAAAGACTAATATTAAAAAAATATATTTAAAAATCTGTATGGCCATTATGTTTTTATGTGCCATGTGTTCATGAGTTTTCTCAAGTGTGACTTGATGCCAGTCATTTTAAATTGTATGTGTAGGCTATTCATGTTTTTTATTATAAATTATGGTAAAAATAATATGATCTTATTCTTCAGCGTGTCCACTGTCAATGTTTTCATATACTGCCAATATAAAGTGCCATTCCTGGTAAAATATAACATGTTTGCATGCCAAAATGAAAAGAGTAGTAATTAAATGTGGCATGATTGAACGCACTAAGCATGAACACACACTTTCCTCTGAAGGTCGCTATAATTCAAAAGGAAACGTGATAATTGTCTCTTCCAAACTAAAGCAATGTTATATTATTTTATGTATTTATCTTCCTTGTTTCTCTTCTAAGTCTCGGAGGTTCATGTTTTCATGTTGGTAGTTTTATTGTACCACTTCATGGAGTTTCGAGGTGGTTCGTAAGATGGAGAAGATGGCCCAGAAAAATTATATATATATTTATATATAATACCAACTAACTAATATTTCCATTATGGTTTCTTTCCTACATATCAAATCGACAGCCAAACAAATCGACGATCAACATTTCATGGCATGCATCAACACTTGTGAAACCAAGAAATAATCTTTGTCATTGATGTAACCTGCCACAGACAACCTAATTTCCATAGGGGTGATTTTTTTTTGGAGAGATCTCCACTGGGGAATTTTCCACTTTAGCTGTTAGATCAACCCTCAATCCTACAGGTTAAATTATGTCCAAGTCACTTATCAATCTAACAGATAAATTTCTCTTGTCGCCCAATTCACCTTCTATGATCCTAGGGTTTGCGTTCCCTCGGGGGTCATGCATCGAGACATGTGTTATAGATTTATTTTCCACCTAATCATTAGGTCATTGTCACCTAAAGATCGCTCAATCACTAGGTCATTATCCCATAGAAACCCCTTATTTTAACCCTTAAAACCTACCACTTCTTCCTTGAGTTTCCAGCCAAATTCCAACTTGGTCACCTTTTTCCATCATTGAGGGGGAGAGAAAAAGGGATCGTCGCTCCTTTTAGCCTGCCAAGGAGAAACCATTCTTTCTGTCTATGTGTCCTAGGAGCAACCAAGACTAGAAGCTCCTATTTTTGGATTTGGTTTCGATGAATGAGACTTCCCACTGATTTCTCAGGGTTTACCCTCGAGAAGGATTCCATTATGAGATACATGATCTTATCCCAATAACCTTATGGAATTATCCATAAATCCCTATATGAACCAATCCATTTCCCATGGAAGAGAAGGAGAAAAGAACTAGCAAGGTTACTATGGTGATTTGGTTGCAAGACTTGGGCAAGGAGCTTGGAAGGAGGTCATCTCTTCAATCTACATATGTAAGTTGTAATATTTCTTCTTTAATTAATAGAAGACATACTAGATGATTCCCTCTATCTAATTGTTCATATAATTTTATGTATTCATTGGTAGAGAATTAGTATGATTATGTGTTATGATATACTATTAGATCTGTTGTCAATCCATGCATGTTTTCTTTGATCCTTGGGATCTTTCCATGTATGAATCAGATCTAGGAACATCCTTAGTTTATTTCTCTATTCCTGTCTTAGGCGCTGGTAGAACCTAAGGTAGCTCAACTCTTGCAGGGTACAAAATCCCTACAACATATTGGCGACCATACTGGGGATCTRAGTGACCAAGACTAGAAGATCTTATTTTTGGATTTGGCTTCGATGGATGAGACTTCCCACTAATTTCTCTAGGTTTACACTCGAGAAGGCTTCCATTATGAGCTACAGTATCTTATCCTAATAACCATATGGCCTTATCCCTAAATCCCTATAAGAACCAATCCATTTCCCATGGAAGAGAAGGAGAAAAGAGCTAGCAAGGTTACTCTGGTGATTTGGTTGCAAGACTTGGGAAAGGAGCTTGGAAGGAGGCCATATCTTCAGTCTACATTTGTAAGTTGTAATATTGCTTCTTTGATTAATAGAAGACATACTGGATGTTTCCCTCTATCTAATTGTTCATATAAGTTTATGTACTCATTGGTAGAGAATTAGTATGATTATGTGTTATGATATACTATTAGATCTGTTGTCAATCCATGCATGTTTTCTTTGATCCTTGTGAGGTTTCCATGTATGAATCAAATTTAGGAACATCCTTAGTTTATGTCTCTATTCCTGTCTTAGGCATTGGTAGAACCTAAAAGATCTCACCTTCTATAGGGTACAAAATCCCAACAACAGATTGGCGACCATACTGGGGAAGTTTTTCTCCGTGTATTAATCCCCTTAGATTGTTGAATTGTTGAATCCTCTTTCTAGAGATATCTTCCCTTTTAAGTTCTTTTGTTCCATCCCAATAATTTTCCCACTCTTTTATGTGTCTAGTTGAAGAAACCCATATCCCAAATCTATCATATCTCGTCCAGATCCACCCTTTTTTCATTTCCCAAGTCCGGTCACTCTTTCCCTGTGTAAATAGAGTGACCAACCTCCTTTGGTCGCCATTTTTTCTCTATTAGGGAGAGACCAACCTTGCTTGGTCTCCCTTTTGGCTCTATAAAGGAGCGACCATCCATCCTCCTAGGTTAACTAGGTGTGACCATACCTTCTGGTCACCCTTTCTCCCTTCACAGGGAACGACCATGTCGTTTTGTCTCCCTTTTTAGGAAGCGACCATTATACTAAGAACCCATTTTGAAGAGTTATCCTTCAAAAACTCACTCATACCTATTTGTTGTGGCCCTGTTCAACACTCCAGATCCACCTTGGATCTGCATTAGATTCCTTGCCTTGAATTTTACAATCTTTTTGTGAATTGTTTTTCTTTTTTCTTGAAAATTTTTCCTCTTTTCATGTATGCCACTCATATGTAATCTTATTAAACTTATTTTTGCATTGGTATGAATAGACTTGTATGCATTGACCTCCTTAAGTAGTCCACGGATCCTTGGCATCTCCCTAAGAGATTGTTTGGAGAAATTTCTCTATGATTGTTTTCCCACTCTTGCTTTGATTGCTTTGAGTTTTGATTGATTTTCAGTCATTTGGAAGACTTTTTTCAGTTTTGAAGCCTTGAGTTTTGAGTGTTTCAATTTGGAATATTTTCTTTCTTCCTTCTTATCTACTTTTTAGTGCATTACACATTGTAGATTGAAAGAAAATAAATAGAAGGAATTCCTTTCAAATTGCATTTACTTGAAAAGAAAAAGAGAAAGCATAAACTTTTGTTGGAGTGTTTTCAAAAGTAGCTTAGGAAAGTGGTTTTCTTTCACATTGTGAAAACTTCATTTCATCATTTGGCATTGTTTTCTATTTCATTAAAAAGAAAATTAAGATTGCATGTTGTTGAAGTGCTTCTTTCTCATTATAAATGAATAAAGAACTCCCCTCCCCGCTTTAGCTAGCTTTCATAAAAAATGAATTATTG
Organism: Picea sitchensis; assembly: GCA_010110895.2. NCBI lineage: Eukaryota > Viridiplantae > Streptophyta > Pinopsida > Pinales > Pinaceae > Picea > Picea sitchensis. Next base: position 9,875 of record SNQJ01S0086106.1, on the reverse strand, counting down.
CATTGCATCATTCTCTACACCTTTTAGGAGTTGAGTCCTTTAAACATCATCAGTTTCACTATTGCACCCTTGAGCAAACCAACAACCATAAAATCACATGCTTAATAAAAATGATCTAGCAACCTTTATTTTTAGGGCCTGTACATCAATAGTAGATCAGGCTAGAGCTTTGGAATAGGTTGTTAGGTGAACTCTCCAGAGAACCTAAAATCAACTTAGATTATTGCAATAGGGAGAGAAAATCCAATTTTCGTATAAGCATAGCTAGGACCCCCCTCTCACATAGGGGTTAAACACAAGGTTGTGTGCGGGAGAGAAACATAGATTACCCCTCTGAGGCTTAACCAAACATAGTGGAATGAGAGTGTATTGGGGGTTCTTCTTGAGAATCAGTTGTTTTAATTTGGTCTCAGAACTTTGTGAATCACAAATCAGTTCGGGGTCCTCTAGATATTTTCCCGGTCCTCTTGGAGAATTTTGGACTTAATATCCTTCCCATACTTTGGGAATCAATTATCGACTGTACCTGCCCGAAGGCAAACTAGGAGTTGGTGACCTTATTGGCCATAATCATTAGGGTCTATACATGAGGTGACGATGAATGGGAGTCTTCACTGTAACTGGGTCAGACGTTGGCCAAACTCACTCGGGCTCCTTGGAGGGTCACCTGCGGTTCTCGCCGTAAGGGGACTTGCACCAGGGAATAAATCCGTTAAGAAGATCGCCAACGTAACTGATCCACTTGCTCATCCCAGCCCCTTCTCGCGTGTTCCCGTGATGTTGGATTTCATCACCAACTAATAAGTTCATTGTGAGAAGTTATTGGTTTGTTTAGTTTGCTTCCTAGATTTTCTAGCGTGTATTGTTTTTTTTCTTAGTGGACCTTAGGGTTGAGTCTATATCTATAGCGTCAGTTCATGGGTATACCAATGAAGGAATCCCTTTCTGGGGATACCATTTTTTTCTCCTTCTGCGGGACACATTTTCCACCTTACATTGCAACTTTGACTCTTCCTGGTCTCACGATTGGGTTACCGGTTTGGTTGTTTTCCACTTTGGTGAACATGAATGCTCCTAGTGCTTCATATGTAAACACTCCACCCCCAGATCATCAACCTCGTTTCTATCCCCTGTCTTCTTCACCCATAGGGTATTCTTCCCATTCTTCCTTTTTGCCTAGTGAAATCTCTACAACTAGTAACCAGGTGGACATGAAGAAGAAGAAACAGAAGATTAAGAAGAAGAAAAATAAGAAAGAGAGAAATATTCCAACCATTGCAGGACATATTGGAAGTAATTAGCTAGCCTTTGGGCATCATGTTGGGAGTTTTGATGATGTCATCATGTCTAAAAATCGCAATCCCAAGTTCCCTTGTAGGATTTGCAAGGGTGATCACCTTCTCAAGGATTTCCCTGGTATTCCCAAGGTCGGAGAAGTGTGGTCTTAGGTTTCTTCTCAATCCAATTCATTAGTCACTGTGGATCATGTTGGTGACAACCCATCGACCAATAATAAGGTTGGAAATAAGAAGGGTAAACACAAATTTCCTTGCTTATTATGTAAGGAGATGCACCACACCTACCTTTGTCTCTGCATGGATGAAGCTTCATATTTGTTGAAAAATATTGTTGATGTTCAACAACAACTTCCAACAAGTTACCGTAAACTCTCTCCCAACCCTCCATCGGTTTATGAAATGGTCACTCTGGTTAATCAAGTAGTCAATTTTATTTCATACTCAGTTGACCTAGTTGATAAAGTGGTCAATCTAATTCTTTCATCAGTTGATCCCACTCTTCCATCGAAGAGTGAAACCCAAATGATCAAGTCGAGTACCTCCTCAGTTGATTCGGTTCATCAAGTGGTCGATTCAATATCCCCATTAGTCAATCCCCCTCCTCCTTTGAAGAGTGAGGATGTCGCTCAGGTATTTCTTGTCACTGCGGATTCCTCCGGACAAGGGGGCATTCCACCCGTTCCCATGACACCCTCTCCAAACAATGTGATTACCATTGATTGGAATTCTCTAAGAACCTCTTCTTCATTCTTACACGCCTTTCCAAATCGTTGTTCAGGTTTTTGGTAGGAATATTCCTAACACTATAATATATGAAGGAGCTTCTGTTAGCATCCTATCCTTGAATGCTTGGAAAGCTCTTGGTTCACCTCAGCTTGCGTCGATGACTCATAATTTATTGGCTTTTAACAGAACGGTTAGTCAACATTTAGGGATCCTTCATCAGTTCCTTGTTACTTTGGGGGGGGGGATGGTCTACATTGATGTGATGGTGGTCCATGACCCCTTGGACTTCAATTTTCTCCTTGGGTGATACTATGCTTACACCATGGAATATTTTGTGTCCACACTCTTTCACATGTGATGTGTTTCCCTCATAATGGACATATAGTGACTATAGACCAACTTTCATTCATTGGACCTCATATGATGGTCAACCATGAGTATTCCCTGAATTACCCTTATATTCCAACATCATCCACCCCACCACGGGTTAATTGTGTGGCATCATGTCCCATGCCTTCAACTGTTGATGAAGATGAGCCTCTCATTATATGCTCAACTTATTTAGTCTCTTTTCTGGTAGTTGACATGGTGATCCTTTGATAGGATTTTTAGAGCATGATCTCCCTACCCTACTCCTTTTAACCAGCATGTATTCCTTCAGTGTTGCTCTTCTATCTGAAGATCTGCGACCATGTCGAGGGTTTGTCCCTTGACATGTATTCCTTCGAGAGCATTATCCTCTTGAAAGCCATGATCAAGATGATAGTAACGAGCATGGTTCCCATTTTACATGTCAAATATTCAAAAATGAAATATAGGTATGGGGATCCAACCCAAAATAGATCATATTTTATTTTTTGATTTCAGCTCCATTAAAAAATGAAACGGATCACCATGAGCATAGTTCTTTTCCTATTTCAAGCTCGTTAAAAATGGCCTTTGCTATGTAAACATAATTTTCTTCCATGTAAAGCTCGTTAAAAAAATAAACAAAGGTATGGGAATCAAACCTAGAGGTTGCAAGCATAGTTATTTTCACAGTATCGGCTTCGTTAACAAAATTAAAACAAACCCTTGAGCATAGTTCTTTTCATGTCAAGCTCATTAAAAATGAAACAACCACCTCTCTGTTGAGTCAAGTCTTTCATTACAACTCATAGTTGAACCTTCATTCCATCCACCTCAATTAGTTGATCCTTTTTCTTCCTCCCTCTACTGGTGAAATTTTTCCTATTAGTAACTAGGATTCTATTGGGTATAGGAGGAGAGTTGATGGATGAAACAAATCTTGGGGGCATGTCTCCATCCTTTTTATCATGTTGGAGTTAAGGCGATAACTTCTCAAAATTTGGGGAAAAGTACCAACCACCCACCTTTGGAATTTACATTGAGGAGTGTCGAGCACATTTAGTTTTTGGTTTTAAGCTCATTAAAACAATGAAACTAGTTTTGAGCATAGTTCTCCTAGTTTCAAGCTTGCAAAATGAAACCTACACAAGCATAATTTTACTTTGTTTCAAGCTTGTGTAAAAATGAAACCAATCTTGAGCTTATTCTTTGTTCTTTCTAGTTCTCGTAAATACATGAGAATAGGTTATCGGTCTTAGTCTTTGTTCTTGTTATCCCGATATCTAGGGATAACTAAGGAGATCATGTCTTGAGGCCCTGAGGTTCCTAGACATGAAGTCTTAGAGGCTGGATTGACCTAAGCATCCTTCTCTTCTTCGCCCAGGACTTGTCTGTATTGTGGCATATCACCATTGACTTGGACTTGCATGGAGAAGACTCTTGCTCCAGCATGAGGTAATTGGTCCAAGGTATCATGGTATGTGTCCGTTTGATCATTATAACCTTTTTATATGCATTAGGTTCCTTTCATTTGATGGCTTCTTGGATCTTACACCAATCCACTTGACCATTGTTGAAATTCAATTGTGGGTGACTTAGCAACTTGTATTCATGGGTTTTGGTTAGCCACCAAAGGGGATTTACAGAGCCATTGTCCACTCCCACACCATTCTATCATTTTACATCTTATCTCCATTCATCCATCCCATTCCCTAGTCGGAAGTATTAGGATGACCTTTTGAGGGCTACACTTTGTCTTAGGGAAGAAGGGGCTAAAGGCCGAGGGCTAAAAGCAGCGGTAAAAGATAAAATCCATAGAAATGAAACCTAGAGATGCTTTGCCGGGGGATCCTCGAGAAGGCAGGTAAAAGGCCTCTGTTAAGAAACTCAGGGACCACAGAAAATAATAAAAACAAGACCTAACCAAGAGGATGGGAGGTCTCATCACGAAATTGACCCGTATGTTCATAGGTATCCATCATTATGACATTGCCATTATCTAGTCCCCACGCCAAGGTGACCTTTGTTTGCATGGCCAAGGGAAGGGGGTCTCATCATGAGCGAGCCTTATCATCTCTCTGAAGATACCAGTGGATAGCACTACTCATTTCTGGTCACCATGCCAAGCGGTGTCCTGCAGTGGAGACCTTGAAGTAAAAAGAAAATGACAAAAGAAAAATAAAGGCAATAAAGGGCTTGGAAAAAATGCATCCATGGCGGGTACAACTAGCCTCCTACAAAGGCACCCACAAACAACACCTACCCTTGTTATTACTATGACTAGACATCCTAAGACCATATCACCTCATAAAACATGCAAGCTTGAATGATCCTCACGAAACTTTCTTCTCTTGTGGGTGTATTTACTTAATAGGTCATTCTGTTGGTTTGCTTCAACTTTGTATATAGTAGATCGTGTAATGTCTTTAAGCTTTTAGATGATATGCTAGGGATTTCATGCATATATTTGACAAGTTAATGATGAAATATGATTGAAATTGCTATGATCCCAAGGAACCTTGAAGTAAAAAAGAAAGAAAAGCAATAAAAGAAAAATAAAGGCAATAAAGGGCTTGGAAAAAATGCATCCATGACGGGTACAACTCGCCTCCTACAAAGGCACCCACAAACAACACCTACCCTTGGTATTACTATGACTAGACATCCCTAGACCATATCACCTCATAAAACATGGCTTGAATGATCCTCTGAGGAAACTTTCCTTCTCTTGTGGGTATTTGCCCAATAGGTCATTCTGTTGGTTTGCTTCAACTTTGTATAGTAGATCTGTGTAATGTCTTTAAGCTTTTAGATGATATGCTAGGGATTTCATGCATATATTTGACAAATTTAATGATGAAATATGATTGAAATTGCTATGATCCCAAGGACTAATGAGCCCATGGAGGGCATAGTTTTTGATGTGCAGGACCATACCCGACGGACAGGTGCTAGAGGACCGGTACACATGGGGATGTGATTAGCTCAGACCTCCATTGGGCTGAAGAGCCCATCAGATGGTTGCTAGGATGGTAGAGGTAGGAGAATGTTGTGATGAGCCCTTGCACAAAGAAGACAGAAGGACGTTCCACCAGGACGCCTTGGCAGAGATCGGCCTAGGGGGATCACCCACTGCAGATGGGACGATTGCTTTTGATGGACAAGACATCACCTGAGGTAGCTGGACATTTTTCTAGAGCATGTGGCAGTGTGCTGGGGTCATTTGGCACGTGTGGTAGCTTGGAGAAGCCCTAGAAGGGCCAATGTTTTGCTTCCTGGATGTTGATCTTGCCCAAAAAGGGCCAACATCTTCCTCAAAGGGGCTTGACATCTCCCTTTTGAGCTCATATTGTGACATTTTTAGCATTTAATGTAAAAAACAATGTAATATTGTTAGTCAGCCTTGTTGGTTGTTTTATTGACCTATTTTTCTAATTAAAGGTCATTTGGATGATATAAAGAGAGGACGTTGCCTCTCATTTTCACATAACACAACTCACTCTCTTGTGAGAGAATCATTTTTAGTCTTTGTCTTGGGATTTTTGCTCTTGGAAGTGAGGCACAACTCTTGTGGAGGATCATCTTTGGCATTTTTATGGTGTTTTCTATCATTTGGAAGGTTTACAACTAGGGTTTGATAAGATCTTCATTGATTTGTAAGTGTATTTCTCATGCAAAACTTCTTAAATGAATGGTTGTAGGTTAAATGTCTTGCATTTATTGTTACATTGTTATTATTGTGCTTAATCATTGAAACCCTAGGTAGCAAGCACACAAGTAGGTCCTTGCTACATGTCCCCATGATAGAAGATTTGTTTTAGCCATTGATTAAGGAGAATATAGCCTAGCCATTGCTACACTAATTCCCCTTTTTCTGAGTTAGTTTTGAAACATAATTTGAAGAAAGAAGACGTCCTAGGCCTAATTAACTTTACACCTAGGGTTTTGACTTTTAGGGTTTGAAGAGCCTTGCTCTTGCAACACTTTTCACCCTTAGATTTATGTTTTGAAGCTAGCCATTTTGCCAAGGATTTTTAAGGAAAGAGGGAGGAGCATGAGGCCTTGCTTAAGAAACATCGGAATGAGCCTCCTCCCCTTAGGGTTTTGACTTTATGGCCCTACCATTGCAACACCATAAAGCCTAACTCTCTTGTCCTTGAATTTAGATTCTCCCAAGACTTTTCCCTTGTTTCTGACTCCATAACACCCTAAGGCACTAGTCTAACTCTCCAACGTTGAGATTCTTGTGCCAAAACAACACTTTCAAACTTCTTAAATTTGAAACCCTAACTAACTCTAATGTCTAACTAACCCTAATTTGATGATGACGTCATGCCTAGTTTGAACTTTTGGTTGATTAAAAACGTTGTGGCTTAGTCATCTGATAATAGACATTGATGTGTTGATAATTTTCATTGGCCTATTTGCAAAACGTTGATCTCTTTGTCTATAGAACTGACCCTAGAACAAGGCTGACGTCACCTCTAGTAAGCTTGACGCAACAATCTTGTCTTGAATGAGCATTTAAGGATATTTGATGCATGGTATTAATTCAAATATTGATTTTGTACATTGAATGTTATATCATTTCCAATGTTTATTGAGAAGTAATATTATAAGCCATAGTCTTTTTTGCAATCATTGACTTCGTCAATAATTACTGCTATTTATGCTCATGTATATTAAATGTTTATAGTCATTAATCTATGAAGTGCTAACCACTACTTGCATGTATTAGTTTTCTTGTTGCCTTGTCTCGCAAACAGGTGTCCTTTCTATGGTTTATCTTCCTCTTAACTATCATCTTGGCGGTAATCTGTGAAAGGAAAAACTTACCTTGATTCTTTAACCCTTTTCCTTTCAAAACCCTAGATTGCCAGGGATGTCTCCCTTGGGTTTAGCCACCCTAAATAGAAAGAGCCCCCCATCGAGGTGATAGTGGGTGGGGAAGCTTCTGTTACACCAGTTTGATCCTTACCTTTCAGCTACCTGACCTAGACTACAAACTGAGCAATAACATTTTGGCGTCGTTGCCGGGGAACATTGAGTCAATCTTCCTCAACGATAAAACCTTTGGTAAGCCTTGCCTCAGAGACTTTTCTTACAAGCTTACCTGGCGACTCCAGTACAACTTTGCCCCCCTATTATTTGATAGTTTCAAGAAAACTATCTGGTGACTCCACTGATGACGAAGCCAACAATGACTTCACAATGGGACCCAGGAAACTACAAACCTTTGGATATAAGTAAAATCCCAGGATATCCCAGAAAAATGCCTCTTCTCTATGAGGATTTCCTCCCTCGTTTTGTTGGCATCAATGGAGAATGTCCCGAGTCTCACATGAGAAGATTTTGGGATTTCTTTCAATGCTTCCCTATCAACGACGAGGCTGAAGATTTGGTGATGAAACTCTTCTCTGCCTCCCTACATAGAAGGGCCAGAAGATGGTATGAGAACCTTCCAGCTGCCATCATCACTTCTATGGACCTTTTTGAAGAAGTTTTCCTTGCAAAATGGACCATGAAAATAGAAGATATACAATCATTGTTGAAAGAGCTTGAAGGCATAAAACAAATAGAGTCTGAGATTGTCAGAGCCTTCGGGGTTAGGTTCCAGAGATTGCTTTACCAGATCCCACAAAGCCATCATCCTGAAGACAACTACCTCATTTACCTTTATACTAATGGACTTCAAGGACATTTGAGCTTCCTTCTAAATTAGAAGAATCCAAAAACACTTGCAGAAGCTCACAACATGGCCATTCAAATTGAAAAGAGTCTTTTCTTGACTAGGACCAATTCCATGGACACTCTCAGCTTGATAAAACTAGTTTCCCTTGAAACCTTTGCTGAAGATCCACAGGAGAGAAGGGAACAAGTTTCCAACCAGCAGAATGAGGACGCGATTAAGGAGCAAGAACCTAAGCAAGATGATGAAGTATCCACCTGTGCTCCTCCCGTTGATGAAGTCATCCAAGAAGTTGTTTCTCCTGTACAGCAAAGTGAAGATGAGGTTAGTCGCTTTCCTCTTGAAGATGCCAATGACACCGTGTATTCAGAAAATGAAGAAGAAAAGAAAGCTTTGAATGAAGTTGATGGCCCTTGCTGTGCAATCAAAGATAAAGAAGCAGTCCATGAGGATGAAACAATGACACATGCTGAAAACATTGAGCTCCTCGAAGTTCCTGCACAACAAGAAACAGTATGTTACCCTCCTCCCCTAGTTTTTGATGATGCTTTACCTTGTGATGAAGTGGAGGAGGAGGATGAGTTTTCAAATGCTTCAAACCCTGCATGTTATGACACAGATAGTGACACTGTTGATAACATTGATGAGTTCATACATGTTGGGAGACGTAGGTGGGATATAGTTGGTTATGACCTGGATCCCATCTATGACACTGAGAGCTGTTTCCAGTTGTTTCCCTTGCAATTGTCACAGCAGATTACTTCCGAACAATGGCAACAAGGAGATGAGGTTTTTACTTGTACCTTTCAAAAACCTGAGGATGATCTAGTACCTCATCCTTCTGATGATTTTCAGTCTTACCTTGAGATTTTTGATGAGTACCCTTCTGAGCATTTGGACTCTTTTCATGAAGATGATTGCCAACCATCGCTGAGCTCAGATTTTAATACAAGTAAGGACATTGTTTGCCTAAAAAAGGTTTCTCATGACTTTTCACCCCAACCACCTGTTATTACTTTGCCATGCTTTTCCATCAAAGTTGTAGTTGGGAAGTACCTTTTTTATGTTGAGTTTCCTCCTTGGCAAACCCTAGACTCCAAGGGTTGGTTGGGTAATGCTAGTTCCCATCAGTTTTTCAACTTTCCCTTGATAGTTTTCCTGTCGTCTACTAAATCTTTGTCGATCCCTTCCTTGACTTTAGAGAGTGAGGATGTCCTAGGTAACCAGTTTACAGACCCTTTGAGTCGGTTTTCTAAACCTTGTATTTTTCACGACCCTTTCTTGGATAGGATTGAGTACTTTTCTTAGAGATGGACTTGGCAGGATTTTACCCCTCCCACCTGCCTCCATGAGTTAGATTCTGACTTTTCCGATGATATGATATACATTGTAACTCATGACATTTTTGTGCTTGATTTATCACTGTTCTGGTTTATGATGAAGCACAAAGGCAGGTATTGTGGGACATTGTTGGATTGGCTTCATTGGTTGTTTGATTACACCAACATGCGACCAACAGGTAAGTATAGGTGAGTGTTTTACTTTCTATTTACATTTATGATTACTGCATGTACATGTATTATTTTGCGAGGTGGCAATACCACCCCACCTTTTTTCGTTGATGCTTTCTTGTCAAGTATGAGCAGGTCTACAGGTTTATGCCAGAGATGTTGAGGTTCTCATGCACTCTACGGTGAGCACATGTCCCTGAGTTGGAGCTAGATGTTATCCCCGATATCTAGGGATAACTAGGAGATCATGTCTCAAGGCCCACAGTTCCTAGACATGAAGTGTCGAGAGCTAGATTGACCTAA
>SNQJ01S0086105.1:42890-71561 GCA_010110895.2 Picea sitchensis | reverse complement strand
TGCGAACTATCTTTTAAAATATGATTTCTGGAAACTGATAAGTGTAACCTTTCTCAGGAAAATGTTCTTATGGAAGAGCTTGATATTTCATCATCATGACATTATTATAGCACCATCACAATGACCAAAATTGTGGATAACAAATGGGGTAGCTTATCTCTTAAAAGAAAGATATTTTAGCTATGCTTCATTCACAGCAAGATTTACATCACACTCCATTGCATGCTTAAAGGGCCTCCTTCACCTCAATTATATATGATAGAGTGAGAGGAGAAATATTCCCATGATGCATGTGGGATAAATTAATCTAAGTTTATAAAATTCCATAAGCATGTAAAACACTAGGACTTCCCGGGTGGTCACCCATCCTAGTACTACTCTCGCATGAGTGTTCTTAATTGGGGAGTTCTAATGGGATCAGGTGCATTAATGCTATGTTGTAGTAATTTACATAAGATCATTACATGATGTCTATAATTAACAAATGAAGATGGTATTACATTCCATTGCCCATCTAAAGGAAGAATATCATGGTTTATCAAAACCATATGCTTGAAATGTTGATTTAGTGGAAAAGGTGGGTGTCCACCGAGATCCACCTGGAGCATTCCTCCCCCTTTAGGAAGAAATGGTCCCCATTGCATCAAGTTACCTCGGGAGATGGAGAAACTTCTATTGAATCTGAACCTTGGTGAGTCTCTTACCTTTTTGAAGTAGATTTCTTGCTTATACTTTTCCTATGGAAGGATGTCATGAACTTGTTGGAGGTGTTGGATCCATTCAACAAATATGGCTACATTATCTTCCTTGGTATGAGCGTGGGAGGACTCTATTGATGAAGATGCAACAAGAAGAGTTATATCAATATTGGGGGCTATTGGTTGGAACCCCAAGCACTCCTGAAAATGGTCGTGACCAATACAACTATGTTGAACATATGGAAGAATATCATTCTCTTTGTGCTCCTCTACAATATTATTGATCTGATTTTTTTGGATAGAAACATCTTGGAATGAGGCTGTAGTTGTCATAGTCACCTTCAGTTCACCTTTTGACTGAATTTTGAAGAGGGAAAACTTTGTGGTCTGAGAGATTACTTTGCAACATTTGTTTTTCGAGATCAATGAAGTGGAAGTATATGGAGATACCTCTAGTACCCTATAGACATGACCTCCCAGAATAACAATGAAACTATGAGACCGAGACTCATAGATAGCGTGATGTTTCCACATATATGGTTTTCCTAAAATAACATCACATACTTCAAGTGGGGAAACATCACACACTAGCTCATCCTTAAAGGGATTGATGCCATAGAACAAGAAACATTGTTCACTAACACAAATGTTTTATCCCTGGCTCAACCATATAATGGTGTATGGTTGGGGGTGTGGCATCATTGGAAAATTCAATCTCTTGAAAACCTCGGCTGAGATCAGATTGTTTTGACTCTCGCTGTCAATAATGAAATGCAATGGGGTCCCCTTTATCCACATTTGTGAGTGGAAGAGGCACTCCCCTTCCTCAAGCTCCTCTCTTTATTCTTGTTGTATTGTTGTGGTTTTTATGGTAGGTGGGTTCTACATCGATGATGTATTTCCCTTTATTGTTCTTTGAATCGAATTAAGTTTTTGATTATTTTTCTTTGAGCTCAACCACCAATGACTATTTCGATTGACATTCATCGGTGTTGCACCAAGGGTTGTTGTGGAACTCACACCACTTTTCGGTGTCTTTATTACACTCCCTATTACCATTATTTTCATGTGTATTGGACTGGCTCTCTTGAGGTTGACGTTCCTTTCTCTATATTTTGTTCTTTGATTTAGCATTTCCTTTGATATGATGTTGTTTTGGCATATTTTCAAACCCAAACTCCCACTTAATTTGCTTCTTGAATTTCTTCTCTATTTTAACTACATATCAATAAGGAACTCCCAGTGAGGATATTTCCAAGAAATTCATCTCTATTTGGATGTACCTGTGCATACCACTCTAATACTTCAAAAATAGGTGGCGCTCAGAGTCTTTGATACCCATATTTAAGCGCAATGTATGAAATATTTTAGTGTACTCTGGAACCATTTGACCCCTTTTCTAACGTAGAGTCTTCCATATCATGTACTAATCATCATAGTTTCTAATAGGGTAGAACTCCTGCTTTAGGGAATATACAAAGGCTGCCCAAGTGGGTTCTCTCCTAAACGGTTTAGATTCATCTGCGGTGTACCTCTCCCGTTAACCTTCCCACCATGATCTGACAACGAGAAGGGATTTAAGGAGAACAAAGGTGATCTTTTCATTGTTGGAAAACTTTTGGATGGAGTAATAACCTTCTAGCATATTAAACCATTTTTCTAGAGCATCTACATCTATTTGGCTTTCAAATAAGGGGATATCAAAATTCAATTATACCTTTAAGGGTGTCGCACTTGAGAAATGGATTCTTGTCAAAGATGCCTCGACCACCACCATTAGTAGTCTTCGAAGGATCTGAGAGAAGTTTTCCATCATCTCATTCCTCTGTCACACAAGGGATTCCTAGAGAAACATCTTGAAAGGATCTCTCTCTTTGTCATATCTCTTTTTTTCCTCCATGGGAGGTCTCTTGTGTTGCCAAGAGTAGTTTTCCTTAAGAGAAACTAGGTTGAGATCCAACTCTCTATAGCTTGACCTTGTCGGGGACATGCTCAGAGAAATGAAAAGAAAAATATTGCTCTGATACCACTGATTCAGATTATGCTGAGAACGAAATGAGACAAAAAAAAAATATAGAAGAGAACATATAAATATAGTGAAACCCAACTTATATTGATGAATAAGAGAGAAAAACATTGTAGAACACAAACTGGCAGAATGGGGTAACTTATCTCTAAAAATAAAGAAATGTTGGTTATGCTTCATTCACAACAAGATTTACATCACACTCCATTGCATGATTAAATGGCCTCCTTCACCTCAATTATATATGAGAGAGTGAGAGGAGAATAATTCCCATGATGCATGTGGAATAAATTAATATAAGTTTATAAACTTCCATAAGCATGTGAGACATACAGAATTCTCGGGCGGCTACCCATCCCAGTACTACTCTAACCTAAGCGCACTTAATTGTGGATTTCTAATGGGATCATGTGCATTAACACTATGCTTTAGGAATCTACATAGGATCATTACATTATGTCTGGAATTAACAAATGAAGATGGTAATACATTCCATTCCCTGTCAAAAGGGTGAAATTATATCATGGTTTATCAAAACCATATGATTGAAGTGTTGATTTAGTGGAAAATTTGGGTGGCCATGGAGATCCACTTGAATCACACTGTCATGCAGGTTCCTTGTTTTATTGCACGTACATGTGGTGCATGCCTACTTTGAAATGTTTGATATCCTTATAGGTTTCCACTATCTTGGAGAAAATGCATGGTGTATGTTCGACTAGATACTTGATAGTTTCAAAGTATACAAAAAATGTGACATGATTTCCCTATTTCCTCTTTCTGTGCGTAGTATTCCATAAGTTGGCATATCTTCCATCCATATTACTTGTGTCGAATGTCCCCATGCATTGATATTAGCCTATTTCTTTCCACCTTATCATTGCGATCAAAATCAAAATCCATTCATAGTGAAATTATGTTCCCATCTCTTGGGTCTCGATACAATATTGCAAAAAATTGGTTCACCAAGAAAGTGGTCCAGTTCATTTATACCCCCTCTAAAAACGGATTTGTGGTTGTGATCACTGCAGTCAATACTTCATCCTTTTCGCATTTTTTCATCAATTTGTAGTCTAACACATGCGTTGCAAACCAAACACCACTTTCATTGATGTTTGCAAAATCTAATCCCCTTTTCACTCTAAAAGTGTGGAATTTTTTCTTCAATGATTCTGAGAGGGATATCTCACCTCTATTGTTAAAAAAAAGGGTTGGATTCTCTCCTGCTTTGGGTAGCCCTGTGATCTTCGCAATCAATGTAGTTTCAATTGACACTGGTGGGTCAAGCCACGATGTCCCTCTATGGATGCAACTAAAGAGTAACTTCATGGTGTTATTGATTTCCAGACTGTATCCAAAGTGTGGAACCTCTAACAAGTTCATTATGCCCAAATTTTCGAGCCATGTTTCCCACTTTTGTGTTTCTAGCAGTATCAATCATGTGCCCGGTACTCTCCTAGTTCACAAATACTTCTCCCTGGCCAACTCGAGAATTTTGTTTTCGTTTGTGATGTCTTGGTACTCAAACTTGAGAGTGCCTACTTTTCCGAGCATATCTCCTTACATACTCACACCAGGTGGGACTGGTTTTGTTTTTAGTGGGCATTTCCCATTGACTCATACTTTTATGTGAGGCACATCATCTTTCCTCGGTGGAATATAATCCCTGTGGAATATTTTTTGTGAAGATGAAGCCTAATCTATAGGAAATTCCTCAAACTCTGGTGCATCTGTTGGTCATTTTGATTTATTTCATGCCGCTACTGATGGCGCTCCAAATTTTGATGGGGCCATTGTATTGTGTGATAGGTTCATTTACTAGCTCTTTAGCTATTCTCTGGTAGCTGTGGTTCGACTCTAATTCACTCAAATTCACTTTGGATTACTTTGGTCTGTTCTCTCTCAGATGCACTCTTATTCACAATGATTTATGCTTAACAACCTTCGACTATTTTTGTGCCTCCTTGAAAACTGTGCATGTATCTTCATGCCTTAACAAACTTGTCCAATCTACCAATGGGGTTGATGAGTGGTTAAATAAATTCATCTTTATTACCAAATCCTTCATGTGATTTTTCCCTCGTACTTCCAATATGTCATGATTTATGATAGATTTTACCATTTAATATTATACGATGTCTTTATGACCTGTCATTAACATATTATCTCCATCATTTCCATGCTTTAATGCTTCCAATGTTCTTGTCAATGCTAAAATGTGCAACTCTTGTTGCTTTTTCATCAGTTTGCTTCACAATATTTTTCCTCTATTCTTTATTTTCTAAATTGGCACAGTTCCATCATGATGTGTGATAGTCATCCCTTTTGCAGAAGTTCTTATACCTTAGTATTGTGTAATCTTTTTCTTTTTCTATATCTACTTTTTATTTGTTTTTGTTTTTTTTCCTTTTTCTACTTTTTACATGTTTTTTTGTGGTTTTATCTTCCTACTATAGTACAATTACTATGATACATGTGTTCTGGTGCAACCCAAATTACTACGCAAAATGTCAGTCATCTCCATAGAGTTTTAGATGACTTCCAGTCACCATTCCTCCAAGGACTTCTCCATTCATGGTTTCAAACTGTGCAACACATGTCTCTGTTACATGCTAAATCACATAGGGTCCTAACCAGTGCATTAGGAGTTTTCCTTGATGCTACATGAACTTGTTTTCATAGAGTAATACAAGATATCCCTCTAGAAACATTTTCTATTTAATGTTTCTATCATGCCATTCCTTCTCTCTTTCCTTCTGAACTTGCTCATGGAAAACTATGACAAATTGGTCTTTCTCAAGTTGTATAAACTTTTATAGTCTCTCCTCTACTTTACCAGAGTCTGAAATATCAATGATTATCGCAATGTGAATTAGGATAGGTATAATAAACTCCAGTTTCATCATAGCTTCTTGCCCATATACCAACCTGAAAGGTTTCTATCCTATGAATTTTTTTCCTGTTGTCCTGTAGGCCCATAATACTGTAGTAACTCTTAAGTCCCAATAATCTCTCCCTACATTGTAGATCTCGGTTAATTTAGCATTCTCTAGGATTTTATTGAAATATTTTACTGTTCCATTTGCCTGAGGATGATACAGTGTACTCTTCTGATGATGAATTTGAAACTCCTCAGTCAATGTTACAATTGTATTATTTAGAAAGTACGTTCCTTGATCATTGAGTAATATTCTTGGACATCCAAATTGTGAGAATATATTCTCAAACAAAAATTGTGTAGCAGTCCCCATAGTGTAGTCGGTAATTGGGGTTTCTTCTTCCCATTTTTTCAGATACTATGTCATAGTGATGATGTACCTAGCCCTTGATATTCTTACTTGTGGGTTTATTGGCACCAAAAATTCTATGTCCCAATTACGAAATGCTTGCAACGTAACTTCTAGATATAAAGGAATTTCATCCCTCCTGGATGGTTTTCCTTCTCTTTGACATACATCACATGACTAATAGTATTCCATAACATCTTTGTGAAGCTAGGCCAGCAAAGCCCTGTGCACAAAATATTTCATTCAATTTCTGTCCCTGCATAATGTCCTCCTACAATCCCATCATGCACTTCTTCAAGTATCATCGGTCTTTCGTGTTCCAACACACATCGTCTCAATATTCCATTTGCACCCAACTTGTATAAATTCCCTGCCATTAATTGATAATATGTTGCTTCCACTACTAGTTGTTTCTTCTACCCAACCATCATGTCTGATGGATCCATACATATACTTAGAAACCAAACGATTTCTGAGAAGTAATCATCCACCATATTAAATGCAAACATATGTGCATCTAGGAAGTTGTCATCTAAATTTCCTACATCTTCTATTGATAATATGTGCAATAGATGATCTGGTCCTGCATTCAACTACCATGGTTTCACTACAACCTCAAAATAATATTCCTTAAACAATAGTATCCATCTGCATATTCTCCCCCCCAACACTGGCTTGTTTGATAAGTATTTTTCATGTAGAATAATTTGTATACATCTTAAAGTGAGACCACAATAAATAATGTTTGAAATTCTAAAGTGCATAAACCATTTCCAATCCTTCTAATTCCATTGTAGTATAATTCTTCTATGCTATGGACAGTTTCCTTCTTGCAAAAGCAATTGGGTGATCTATGTCTCCCTCTCCTTGTTGGGATAGTATTGCACCCAACGCTATGGACGATGCATATACATGTACATGGAACTCCTTGTTCCAATATGGAAACATTAGAGTTAGTGAAGTCACTAGTTTTTTCTTTAAAGTGTTCAAACCCTTTTAACAATCCTTGTTCCATTGAAACTTTGCTTCCTTCTTCAACAACTTTTCCATTGGTGTTGTGATATGTGCATATCCTTTGATAAATTTCCTGTAATAACATGTATGACCTATATTTTCTCTCATTTGTATGACTTATGTAGGGGGTTATAAATACAAAATTACTACAATATTGGTTGGATATACTAGTAATCCCTGCTTGCAAACCACATGTCCCAACAAAATTCCAAACGATGTGAAAAAAATACACTTCTTCAAGTTCAGCGAAATCTGACACTATCTACACCTATCCAACATTATTCTGAGTACTTATATGTGATGCTTTAGTAGACTAAACACAGTATGGTCATCCAAGTACACTTCAAGGAACTTATGAATAAACTCCTTGAATGCTACAACCACAACTCTAGAAAAAAACATAGGGGAATTCTTTAGGCCAAAGTCAATTACTGTATACTGATAACTCCCCCACTCTATCATGAAAATTGTCTTTTGTCAGTCCTCCTGTGCAATTTTTATCTGATGGTACCTCGAGAATCCATCTCTAAAAGAATAAGTTTATTTTTCTCCTACATTATCTAGTACCTCATCTGTGAATGGTGTTGGGAATGGGTCATTTAAACATTAATCATTCAACTTCCTTAGATCCACGCAGATTCCAATTCCTCCTTTCTTCTTGTCTTATACTATGATTGGAATGATCCACTCAAATTCGTCTACCGGTTCAATGATTCTGGCATCCAACATTCTGTCTATTTCGGCTTTCACCTTTTCCTTGTATTTCATATTTAATTAGTATGGTATATCTCGTACTGGCTTAGCCCCTGGTTTTAAGGGAATCTTCATCTCACCTAAGTCCCTTGCTAACCCCTTCATCTCTAAAAATTTCATTGGGAATAGGTCTTGATATTCACACAACAAGTCTGCAATCTTCTCTATTATCTCATCACTCCAATAATCCCCTATCTGTGCAAACTTTTGATTCTCTATTGTCCCAATGTTTACCTTTCGTGTATTTATTGGCTAGGTGTATGTGACAGATTCAATATATGTCCCTTATACTACACATTCTCCTTTTGTTTCAGTTACGTGTATGTTTTTGGGATCTTATTCATCATGGTCTTCCTAATCCACATTCTAGCACTCCAATAAATCATGGATGGTCACAGTAGCTATGTACGCACTGCATACTGGTACCACCTCCATCGACCCTTCTTCTAAGAAGATCTTAGTTCAAATATCCTATAGCACTGCATCTATTGATGGAGATTCATGTTCAAATGTAAATGTGATTGTGAACCTTTGAGCCAACTCTTCCCATCTTGTTGTCTCTCTACACATTTCCAATTCCAGGTACCAGTTCTTCATAATTATGTCTAGGGTATGTATAAATCTATGTATCAATTATGTTTCCAGTACATAACTCCATAAAGTTATGCACTACTCAAAATGACCTGTTGGGTCATTCTCTCATGTATACTTATGCGCAATATTTTCTACCTCAGTTCCAAACCTTACTTGCATTATTCTTTTGCATTGTGGTTAGTCTTTCATTCCTTCTTTGTGTGCATCCCACCGTCTCGCTAGAGTCACTTTTAGGAAAACATCTAGTGCTAACAACATTTGAGGTTCGGGTACCTGCAACTCAAATTCCTTTACAAACAAACTTATTTCATTCAATCGATCATACCTGGGTGGATCACATAATTATGTTCCAATCTAGCACAAGGATCCAGTTATGCATTCACGTCTTCTAGTTGATACATCATGCATTCTCTGTTGCCAATTCTCTATACCTTCTTCAAAATCAGATGCACACGAACTGATATTTCATGAACTTAGTGCACCATCTGTAGTAGGGTTTACATAATCATCCATCCACATAGTCATGTTATATAAGTTGTCAATGTCATTTCCTATGGAAGGCTCTATGTATCTCTTCCCCTCTTATGGGTCCAAGGGTGTTGTAACTTTCATATCTCCAACTTCAAATATCATCTCCCTTCTCTTCAAGTTAATTATCTCCTGGTTATCAAAATCCCATTCCAATCCCATCAGTGATGGATATGGTCGAATTTCATCCACGATCTAAATAAATCCAATGTATGCCACATGACACACACCATCTATGCCCATGGGAACTCATGTCAAACGACCAATCAATACTATTTTGTGATGATTTGTGAGCCTTAAATAAACAAGATACAATACTAGCTTGGGTTTTACCATCATCTCTCATGTCTTCTTAGGTAAAAAATTCACATCGGAACCCAAGCCCAAGATGACATTATCCACATCATACTTCCCAATTTGTACACTAAATCTGAATTCTCCATTGGTCCTCTTCCTGCGCAGTACCTGATTCACCACCCTTTGTTTCATGGGATTTTCCCTTCCTTATGTGCAGTGATCAATAATTTCATTGGGTGTACTCATAGAAGATTCATCTTTCATTAGCTCTACACAACTCCTCATGAATTTTGTTAGTGTGCTTACCTTTCCAGTTGGTTTCTCTGGCACAATGTGATCTCCTACATGAGGCATATATGATGTTGACGCTCGCGAATCCTATCCAAGTACTTATTTTCTTTCCCTTTGATACGTCTCTTTTTCTTGTTGAGGATCAAAGGTTGGCATAGGCTTGGATGACTTCCTTACCCATGGATCCATATTCTTTCCTTCACTCGTCACATAAACTCTTTTTTTATCTCCTTCGCTAATAAAAACGTTTGTTCTTAGTCCATCATTACATTTTTTAGCTGATAGTTTATGTACATTTTGGTTTGTATTCTAGTTTTGGTTTCCTTTGGCCTACCATTTCACAAATATTTGAGGAAAATATTCTATCGCATGTTCCATTTCTCTATAGTATGTGTATGTTTTACTCGTATTTGGGCAGTCACGAGCCAAGTGTCTTGGCTGATTACAATTTTAACATATAATCGGTCCTCTTCCTCCTCTACCTCGTCCTCTACCAAAATTTTCTTTGTTACCTAGATTAAAGCCTCTTTGATGGTTATATTGAATACCACCCCAGTCTGTTGCAAGATTATCCTCTTGAATCCTGTACATATTTGAAGTGTTCTCCCTCATCAAGTCAAACATGCAATAATCCTTCTCTTCATGTCCAACGAACTTGCAAAAATTGCAAAAAAAGTTCCTTGGTGTACTCTGATACTTCTGTAATAATGGAAAATCAGTTGCATGATGTCCCCATTTCTTACATATCTCGCAATATCCCCCTCCCAGTAATGGATATGGTGTTCCCTTCTTCAAATATTGCACAAATGTTGGGCATTTGTCTTTGTGATGACCTTGAGTCCTACACTTGGTACAACAAACTTGCTATCATTTATCATTTCCTTTTGTAAGTTATTCCAGTTGAAACATCAAGGAAGCCAACTGTGACTAAACTTGTGCCATTCCTCCACTGTCTCATACAAGGGATGATTGCAATTTCTAGTGCCTCGGGCTACGATGCAACCTTTTGTTGATTCAATGGCATGCAAATGTGTGGTAGAAGTCCTGCAATAAACTATTCTTGATTGTGTTTTTCGATGATCTGGAAATTCATTCTACCCATAAGATCCTTGAACCTTTGATATAAGTCCCATACCGACTATGTTTACACCTGTTTAATCTCCTTTAGTTTTGTGATGTACTATGACTCAGACTTTGGTTTATTGAACTCATTTAACAATTCTTTCCTTATCTCTGTCAAAGTCATGTCCTGTCCTGTAGGTGTGGTAATTTGCAGCTTCATGTACTAGACTATTACATGGCCTCAAATTTTTGAGTCTAAATGCATAATTTTCACAACGTCATCCTGGAAATTCTTTGTAGCCCAAATTGTCTCGTAGACAAATAAATTTTGTTCTGGTTCCTCTGACCCAACTCCTTGGAACTCAAGTAGTCTAAGGGCGTCGTCTACCCTTTCCAGGTTTCTTTTTGTAGTCCCTCTTCTTGGTGATTTTGGTTGACTCTAACTCTATGCACTGCTTCCACTTCTATAATTGCTACTACATTTTTCTCCCTTTCTAACTATAAGTGCTTTTGATAAGTCTTCAATTGTTATATATGATTGTGGTGACATACATGGGGTCATGGATTTTACATAGGAACCAATCTAAGTAGGACTTAACAATTCTTTTATTATCGAATTGGAGTGGAAGCCCTCTTCTTCTCCTTCTATGTGAGGTATTTCCACAATTTGGACTATTGCGCAAGGTTCTCTCCCCTCTGGATCTCTACACAACTCTCATTTATTAGCCCTAGTATTTTACCTCTTATACCTCCTTCCCCCATGCAATACTCCAAAATAATCTTCTTCCTCTGGTATACCTTCTTCATTCCTATACATCCTCATTCCCTCCCTTTAATCTTCATTTCTTCCTTCATTCTCTCATGTTCTGAGATTATCCTCGTGTCATCCCCTGGTTTCCCTATATGTATGAAGCCCCCTAGTAGTCATATTGCATTTTCATCACGCACTTTTCACAAAATAGCATCTTTATCCACCTACCTAATAATTTCATCAACCTTCCACGTGAGGCTTTGAAAAATTCCCTCTCTGCAACATTGTATGATTGGGTATAATCTACTACAAACTATCTAATGCATGCTCCTAGTATCCTATCCAACCAAAAATCAATTGCGTAAGTAGTTGGATTAATTACATAATTAAGTTTTCTTACCAACTCATGAGTCCAATTCCTCAGTGCTATAGTTCGGTATCTTCCAGTATTCTCCACTAATATTTCTATCCACTCAGTCAGAATAATTAAGAATTTTCCAAAGAAAATTTCATGTAGTTTTGTATACACATACCTTTGCATCCATTTCTTATAACTCATCCAAGGGTTTTTTTTCTCATGTCGATAAAATTCTCTTTCTTTCCTTTCCAACCATTTTGATATCTCTTTCTTATTCAGCCTCCAAAACATTCCCTCAATCGCAAAGTCAAGCTCCCAGCAACAAAACCATTTGTTGGTGTTGTGCCCAAATGTAAGACCCTAGGTTCGAGTTATCTTTGACCAAATAAAACACCAGACATCGACACTTTCAACATCACCTGCATGTACATATGAAGTACCCTTCGAGGTATCTGTTAGGTTATGAAAAAGGTATAAATATCTTCCTTTTTCCCACATTTCATGATATCATCTTGATTGACTTTTCGGTTATTTAGGAGCAAATAGGATGGAAAATGAATAATATACTTTTTAGCATTATTGTTGAAATTAGATTACATAGATCCTAAAATACGATTGGAATTGTCTGGTTTTATTACAGTACTGCTTAAATATTGTCAAACCCAAGATAGCAAAGGAAATCTTGAAGATGCGCAAGTTATTGGAGGTTTAGGACTTTATGGCGCAAGGCAGTTTTGAAGATGATTGAGTTTCTTATATTGTAACTTTATAATAGTAAAGCAATCCATAGGATCTATCGATCCTCAGGATAGCTTAATTTACCCAGATTATTGTAATATATAAGGGGTAAATAGATCCTGAAAATATATAGAAGAATTGCACCCAAGAACTCAGAACTTAGAATTGCTCTGCGTTAGCAGTTTTTGTAAATGTTGTACCAGCTATGAAATCAATAAACTCTTTGAGTGGTTTTACCATTTCTACATACTGAGTTTCGAATAGCAATGCTTCTAGGGACCAAGGGCCCAGTCTGAAGGAAATACTGTTCGACCTATAATTGTATCAGTTCAATTTTTGTTTTGTGATTCAAATCTCTTTTACAGTAATTAAGACGAATGCATAAGAAAGTTAATGATTTCATATTCATTGTATGCAGTAGATAGACATTTACTTCGAGTATTAATGATTTTTGTTTCAATTTCTATTACTGAGATTTGATGCGTGACAGTTCCTCATAAGTTCATATGTGTTGTTCCTTTTACTTAGATTCACAATTGTTGTTCCTTTCAATTAGTTTACATTTGTTGTTCCTTTCCGTTAATATATAGTTGTTATTTCTTTCAATAGAAGTACAATTGTTGTCTCCTTCGATTAGATTACAGTCGTTGTTTCTTTCCATAGATAGAGTAATTCTCCTTTTTCCCTTCCAGTAATTTGATTCATAATAATAGTAAATTCTGAAAGTCTTTATTTAGATTCAATTACTTCTTTTAGTTAAAATGAATTCAATATATTAATTAGTTCATTTCCATTGCATAGCATTAGATTTCAAATCCTAGAATCTTTAATGAATGTTTGAGGAACTTGATTGTTGATAAACTCATATTTGCTTCAACTACACGATTTTAGCCTCTACGCGCTATCTGCATAGACTTTGCTGATATTCTTGAGATAAAAGATGAATCCTCGGGTTGATAAATTAATATTAAACTAAGGTTGTTTTTAGACATCTTTAGACCCCAACATTTTGGCACCGTTTTTGGGGAGAATGTCAAAGGTAGCATAGATTGTGCCTCTGGAGGATGAGGTATTGAAGACGGAAGGTAAGAACCTATGCAGGAAATAAGTAAGATGCTTATGCTAGTGCCTAGCTCCAGATTAGGCATTAAGAGGTTGCATAGGTTTTTTTCTTTCTTGATTTTCTTTTTTTGTGCGAAGTGTGTATGACTAAGAAGAAATATCTTGAGAAACCAAAACCCCAACCAAAAATTACCAAAGCCCAGGGCTTGGTGCTCCCTGGAAGAAGCACTTTCATAGATGACATCATCCAAAAAGCAGAATCTCAAGCTTCGGTTGGACCTAGAAAAGGATCTACCTGAATCCCTCAGGTGGAAGTTTCACCAACTACAGCCCACATTGAGATTCATAGCAAAACTGAAGGGACTAAGAAAATCTTTCAGAGCACAGATCTTCCATCCCTCAACCCTTTAGAAGAGGGAAACTCTTGTAATATGGAGGAAGGAGAAGGAGAAACTAGTGAGATAGCTAAGACAAACCCACAATCCGATCCTGAATCTCTTATGAAAGAAGAAGGCATACCCAAAATCCCAGATAGAGGGAGTGCAATTAAATCCTCTAGAGGATCAGATAACCAACCAATTCAAATAAAATATCCAGATCAAGAAATCCCTAAATATTTCTGGCATATTTTCTATCAAATGGCACAACCAAATCCACAATGTCCCCAGACTTCCACATTGGAATATCCAATAGTTGATCCAATCACCAATGCGCCCATGAAAGCAATTCCCTTACAAAACCTGCCAACCTTTCATGTATTAATCTCAAAAGACTCGGATGCATTGTTATTTGAATTTGATGTCCTATGTAGAGGGTATGATTACACCTCTGAACCTCAAAAATTAAAATTGTTCCCCTTCACTTTGAAAGGAGCATCTCTACGTTGGTTTATGGGATTAGGGAGAGGAACTATAAACTCATGGGATGAAATGAAACAGGCCTTCTTGAAAAAATATCAGGATTATTGTAGAACCAGAGACTTAAAAGATGAAATCTTTCAAATGAATGCAAAATAAATTGAATCATTAAAAGAGTATGTTGAGAGATTTTAGTATAATTTACAAAGATCACCCTATGGTACATTACCAGGTGAAGTACTTAAAGAAACTCTGATTAAGGGTATGAAAGATGAATGGGTAGAAACATTGAATTTGATGGGGGAGGGTGAAATTTATCAAGAAACTTATGATGGCATCATCCTATTGTGCATTAGGTGCTCAAGAGGAAGTTCACGGACCAGATCAGGGATGCGTATCCCCCTCACCAGAAATAGAAATACTACCAGTGGGGGTGCTACGCTAGCTGAAGTTGGTAATCTCTTAGAAAACTTCAAAATAAATATTCTGAGCACTCTGACTACACAATTGGATGTATTGCAGGCCAAACAGAAAAAATAGAAGCAGAACAAACGTTGGCCATATTTTTCCACAGATGCAGAAGAAAACATGGTCCAAGGGATTTCCCTTTGGATGTGGTTCAGGTTTTCTCTATCTGCGCCAAAGATCACGACATGGAATAATGCCCATCGCTCCTTGGACTGAAATCCGTCTTTAGAGAATTAGAAGAAGAAATAGAGCCATTATATATGATGGCTCAGCGTCGTCAATGGTAGAATCAGCCTCCAAATACACTACAAGACCCTTCCTCTTTATTCTCTGGACAGTATAATTAGCAGCAAGCTCCTGGTAGTGCATGGTAGGGTCAGCCATTTACTAATCAAAACTGGCAGCCCCAACAATACCCACCTACAAATCCCACTTGGCAAAACCAACCCGCTGCAAATCCTGCCTGGCAGAATCATCCAACTACAATTTCCACTTGGCCTAACTCACAATATCCCACCTCATCCTGGAAAAACTCAAATAACAACATCTACCCTTCACAGTGGCCCAACATGACTACCCAAAACCCAAATTGGAATCAGAATTGGCAGCGCCCCATGGGGATAAACAACCAACCCATTGGGATGGCCCCTCAAACTCAGCCTACATTACAAGAACCAATCCAACTACCCCAAAACCTACAATCACAATTGCACCCTCAATTGCCAGCCCAACCTCACCCAAATCCAAATAACAAATCGGCTCATCTTGTCCAAATTATGGAGAATGGGGAAGGAGAGACTAGATCGGTAGGGTGCAATGAACTATGGTTGAGATCGGGGGACATAATCTCTCCTGAAGAAAATAGCGTCTTTCAAGAGAAGGAGAATGAAAAATAACTAGCAATAACACCCTCAACTGTGGTAATAATAGAAGAAATCGAGAAGGGGGAAAACACAATCAAATCACAAGATTCTGATAAGGATGCAACGCCCTTCCCTCCATTCCCTAAAAGATTCATGATAGAAAAACTGGTCGTATATCCTAACTTGGACATTGTATGGGAACTCAAGAATTTATATATCAATATTCTACCCCTGCAATCTCTTCAAGACATCCCAATTTATGCAAAAACGATCAAGGAGCTATGTGGGAGAAATCCCGTAAGAAAAATTAAAGATCCATCATCAACAGTCTGCATGGTAGGAACCTTATCTGATCTAATTTTAGGTAGACAAGAACAGGTCAAATATGCAGATCCGGGGAATCCCATAGTGACAGTTTAGATCTAGGGTTGCTCTTTTCCAAATACACTAGTTGATTTGGGAGCATCCATCAACATCCTGACTATAGAAACCTACAATACCCTAGGTTTTGACTCCTTTGAACCCATCGCAATAATGTTGCAGTTGGCAGATCGATTGGTAGTTCGACCAGTTGGCACATTACATGATATAGCCATCTTCATTGACTCTTGGGAATATTTGGCGGACTTCCTCATCATCAACCCAAGAAGTGGACTTGAAGGGCATCCACTGATACTGGGTAGGCCATGGCTTTCAATAGTGGATGCATACATAGGATGTCGAACAAGTAATATGACAATCACTAGAGGGGGTATCACAAAGAATCTCATTTTATATCCTCCTACTAAGCCAATCCCAACTTTCGTATATCCACAATTGCCACCACCACAATACCTAGAGAAGGATTTACGAGCCCCTCTTACGCTGGAAGAAGCCCTCAGACTTAAAAACCAGCTAGAGGATGATGTAATCAATGTGTTTATCAATAGTCTAGATACCATGACCAACCCAACCTGCCAGGTGCTCCAAGTTGTTCTAGACTGTGAAGCATAGGGAGACCTGCTGGAAGATTTAATGGAACAAAAAATTCCAACTACAGCCGTTCATAACAACAAACTCGTGGAGATTGCACCAGGGAGGTATTTGGACATCAATGTCAATTTACATGAACACCAACAACAAAAGATAATTCAATTCCTCTGCAAATACCAGCAATATTTTGCATGGGAATATTCTGATATGAGAGGTATTGATCCACAACTCTACACACACCACATTTACATTGAAAGAGATGCTCGACCTATCCGACAGTCGTAGAGGAGACTGAATCCCCATCTTAGGGATATCGTTAAATAAGAATTACAAAAGTTGTTGGACATAGATTTTATATATCCCATCTCAGATAGTCGGTGGGTTTCCCCATTACTGATCGTCCCAAAGAAAAATGGGAAATGGTGAATCTGTGTTGACAACAGGGAACTTAACAAAGCCACTCAAAAAGATCACTTCCCTTTGCCTTTCATCAATCAGGTCCTGGCTACTTTGGTAGGGAAGAAATTGTTTTCTTTCCTAGACACTTTTAGTGGGTATAATCAAATTCAGATTGCCCCAGAAGATCAATATAAAACTACATTCACATGCCCCTGGGGAACTTTTTCATACAAAGTATTACCCTTTGGACTTTGTAATGCTCCAACCACTTTTGAAAGGGCCATTATGAGCATATTCAGTGATCTGATTAGTGAAGGACTTGAATTCTACATGGATGATTTCACTCCTTATGGTGATGACTTTGATCAAACACTGAATAATCTGGAGAAGGTAATAGAACGGTGCATTACGACCAGGTTATGTCTAAGCCACAAAAAATGTCACATGATGATGACGAAAGTTGTGGTACTAGGGAATTATATCTCTGCAAATGGAATTAGAGTAGATCCAACAAAAATAGAGGTAATCCTTAATCTACCTACACCACACACACAAAATGAGGTACGTAGTTTCCTTGGCGCTTCAGGATACTATCGTATATTTTTGGAAATTTTTGCAAGAACCACTGCAACTTTACATGCTTTGACTGGTAATGTAGAATTTCAATGGTCTAAAAAGTGTGATGTGACATTTGAAAGACTCAATAAGTTGATCTCGATAGCACCGATGTTGAGGGGACCAAATTGGAAAATACCATTTCACATCTCCATCGATGCATCAGATATTTCCATAGGCACTGTCCTCGGACAAGAAGAAAACAAGAAACCCTACGCCATTTATTTTATTAGCAAGAATGTTACTCCAGCTAAACTTAGTTATACAGTAATAGAAAAAGAGTTTTTAGTTGTTATACATGCCATCAATAAATTTCATCATTATATAACAGTCTATCTAGTTATTCTGTATACTGATCATTCTACTATTAGATATCTAGCTAATAAATCGATTACTAATGGACGGGTCACTCGATGGTTATTACTATCGCAGGAATTTGACATCAACATCAAAGATCGACCCGGGAGAGAAAATCTTGTTGCAGACTTCCTATCTCGTATACCCAAAACATACGACTCCTTAACATTTGAAAATTAGTTTCCGGATGAGCATCTATTTGTCGTTACTACAAAGCCACCTTGGTACACTGATGTGGCAAATTATCTGGTGGCGGGAAGATTACCGGCACATCTATCATCTAGGGAAAGAAAACTGATCGTCCAGCGTAGTGCACGATTCGCCTGGATCAACGGATATATCTTCCACACAGGAGTTGATCTCCAGATCCGCAGATGCGTACAAGATGACGAAATATACGACATACTAAAGGCTAGACATGATGAGCCCTGTGGTAGGCATTTTGCAGACAACAAGACTGGACACAAAATTTTGCAGATGGGCTATTATTGGCCCTCAATATTCAGAGATGTGAAGAAATATGTCCAGCCTGCAATAGTTGTCAACAAATAGGAAAACCAGGTCAGGTTGATGAAATTTCGTTGAAAGCACAAGTAGTTGCAGAACCATTTGAGAGATAGGCACTAGTCTTCGTTGGTCCCTTCAATCCAAAGTCAAATCAAAAGGCCTATATTCTAGTTGCAATGTACTACATGACTAAATGGGTAGAGGCATAAGCCTTACCAAATGCAACAGAATAAGTAGTCAACAAATTTCTTTTCAAATTTATCATATGCTATGGACTACTAAGAGAGGTAATTACTGATGGGGGGTCACAATTTACATCTCATAGAATCACCACCACCCTGGATAATTATCATATTAAACATAGAATTACCTCTCCATACCACCCACAAGAAAATGGGCAAGTATAAAGCACCAATAAAGTCCTAGAGGAAATCCTAACAAAGACTATCTCAACAAATAGACAGAATTAGGCTACTGAGCTCCCAAATTCCTTATGGTCTTATCGCACAACATGGTGTAACACCACTGGATACTATCCCTATCACTTAGTCTATGGCAAAGAACCCATCTTCCCAATCGAGTTTGAGATCAAGACTCTAAGGATGGCCCAGGAAATCAAACTGGATCTTACAAAAGCACATAGACAGTGCCTTCAACAACTCAATGAATTGGATAAAGCATGCATGTCTATTGTAGAGTGCACAACCATTATTCAGCAATAGAGAACAACCTAGCAAGACAAGCATATCAAGAAAAAAACATTTAAAAAAGGTGATTAAGCGCTCCTCTATGATTCCAGATTTCAGGATTTTCTGGGAAAATTATAGACACGGTCGATGGGACCATATGAAATCAATGAAGTACATGATAATGGAATAGTCACGCTAAGAACCATCGGCGGGTCCGGATCTCCATTTCAGGTCAATGGACACCGGCAACGACTCTATCATCAACTGCCCTCAAAAGAATCTTTCTACCAAGAAGTAAGTAAGGACCCTACCGTTCGAATTTAGCTGGCTGGGAAGGTAATCCAACCACCCCAACTCCATAAATGTTGAATTCTGTTGACACTGTACATACTGTCTGTAATTTTTTTTTTCTGTAGATTTTATTTAGTTTTTATTTTTATTTTTACAGTCACTTGAGAAAATAAGAACTAGGGAGGATAACTGTAATGAACTCAATTAGAAGTATTTTTTGTTCCGAACTCCTGCTTCATCTCATCACCCAGACGTTGTCTTTCGCAGAGAAATGAATGTGTCATGTTCAGCAGTAGCAATTGGGCAACTATAATGAAACTCATAACATTAACAAACTATCCACTACTTAATTTTGAAATAAACCAACCCATAAATGAATTTAGTTGATGACTAATCAACCTTGGATTCAAGAAAAACACATTTCTATGTTTCTAAAAATTACCTATTCAGATGGTTAAAAACTTAACAATTGTTGTTCCTTTGAATGGAACAATTGTCGTTCCCTTTGTGCACCCGCTGTTCCTTTGAATGGAACAATTGTCATTCCTTTTGCGCACCCGTTGTTCCTTTTGATCACTTGTTGTTCTCTTTTTCACGCTTGTTGTTCCTTTGAATGAAACACTTGTCATTCCTTCTACGTGCCCATTGTTCCTTTGAACAGAACAATTGTCGTTCCTTTTGCACGCTCGTTGTTCCTTTTGCACACATGTTGTTCATTTTTCCATCCCTTCCCTACATTGTTGATAAAACGCCAAACAATTCCTTTGGGGTACAACTTTCAACAAATAATTTTCACCAACATTATTTTTAACGATCTATCATTATTTTGTGGACTATCTCCCATACCTTATCAAATTTTTTTTTGGATTACTTTCTTCAAAATATCTTAAACCTTCTTCATAACCTGTAACCACCATAATTCGTTTCTTTTCCCTTATACATACAAATACACTTAAATGATATCTCGCCTTTATATTATAATAAGGAGTCTGCGACACACTTTTACTTGGAATCCTTACACTTCTTTATGCCATCCCTTACTCTTAAGGAGTAGATGGGCCTCCCTTCATACACCTCTAGAAAAGAAAAAGAAAGAGCAATAAAATTTCTTTCTTTTCCCACAAAGAATAGGGGGTCTCATCATGAGACAACCTACCATGATCATAGGATACTAACCTAAGTGATATTCCCACTATGGCTACCACACCAGGGCAATGGCCTTTGACATTTTATTTTGTCAAAGGACAATAGGTCTCATCACGAGTTGACTTGTTCACTTAAGTTACACTCTAGTGAGTGGCATTATCATCATCTGGATACCAAACCAGGATATTGGTCTTTTTTTGGGAAAATATGACTTAAATAAAAAAACAAAACAAAACAAAACGATAAGTAATAAAAAATAAAATTCCACAAAGAATAGAGGGTCTCATCACGAGCCAACCTACCACGATCATAGGATAATAACATAAGTGACATTCCCATTATGGCTACCACACCAAGGCAATGGCCTTTGACATTTTCTCGTCAAAGGACAAGGGGTCTCATCACGAGCTGTCTTGTTCACCTAAGTTACAATCTAGTGAGTGGAATTATCACCATCTGGCTACCAAACCCGATTAATGGTCTTTTTGGAAAAGATGATTCAAATAATTATCAAGGATACAGACTCATCTAAGGTTTAAAAGGAAACCATGTCAAGGCTATGGACGCCTGTTGGAAGTAGTGGCTCTGTCTGTGGTATGGAAGTTTACCTTAAATGCCAAGTTTCTGTGTGTCTCTAGATTTCCTTCACTCAATAACGAGGCTATCATTTCGGTTGTATTCAATAAAATGGAAAAGTAACAACATTATGATATGTGGGATATTATTTAAATAAACAGATTTAATTTATTCGGCGTATGTATCCTTAAAGAATTATTTTGAGTATAGGTATATTTCAATTCCACGAAAGAGGACTAACGCTTAATGATTATCGTTAAAATATGGTGTTTGAAAATTAATCATTGATCCCCATTGGCGGAAATAGTACAATCATTGCCCCTCACCATCAATACCTACACTCATTACTTTTCCCTACGATGATGGTCGAGGTAGACCTTTATATTAATGAGGGGAGTGGATGCTCGACACACTTCTCGATAAGATAGTAATGATTGTAATAAATACCCACATTTGCAAACACTTGTTGTTCTCTGATATTTTTTATTTTCGGTAATTTTTCCTCCAAGATGGTCAAACCAAGTCTGCTACCAAGAACGATAGTCATCCACATTTTCTCACAAAAATGGGTGGTAGAAGTGTGCGCAGGGAGCCAAATTTACTACAGGTTACAGAGCAGGCAAGATAAACCCTACACCATATGGGGTGGACGGAGTACTTCAATCGTTTGCAAGGATATGACACGAATATCATGCTTGAATTATTTAAGAATCTACAGGGAGAAATATCTATGGTGCGAGGCATATGAATATCAATCACCCCAGAAATCTTAGCAGAGGTCATAGGCCTCCCTAACATGAGCATTCAATGGACAGGAAGATACACAATACTGAAGGAAGCTGTGGAAACTTTCACAGACCTTGGGGAAGAATTGGATCAGAAGGGAAAAGGACTTAATCCCATTACCCTCAGAGAACCATGGAAAGATTTGGTAGGGGTAATTCAACAGTACATCACCTGTGATGGACGATATGACGTAATTCGACCTCGCCACCTCAAATTGTTGGCAGCTTTAAAACAACGGTTAGTACTTAATCTACCTTTCTTTCTGAATGCCATATTACATGAGGTTGCCTTAAGAACACAAAAGTCCAAGGATCCTGTTACTATTATCAGCCACAACAGATTAGTTAAACTGATAAAAAATAAAGAACTGACTCAAACTCAATTGACTTTGGATAGTTTGATTGAAGCCAATAGACCTCCACAACTGGAGCAGCCTGAATTATGCCATGAAGACCCACCACAGGAAATTGAAGATAAACAGGCAGAGGAGACTACCTCCCAAAGATAAATTCCATCTCCTCAAACCGAAGTTGAGATAGACCCTACCCATATCACAGAGGCCCAGACCTCACAAACACAGGAATTAACGAAAAAGAGGAAGAGAGTAAGAACTGCCCCTAAATCCATCATTAAGACAAGGAGGAGAAGCAGACGAATTCAAGAAACAACTGAAGCAATTCAGGGTACAACATAACAACCTAAAGAACTTCATAATTCTATAGAACAGTCTGCATAGGAGAATGTTCAAGAAATTGGGCAAGCAGAACATACCTCATAAAATAATGATCAGGAAGACACCCAACCGACATTAGAGCATCTAACATAACATTTTTTTAAGAGATATGAGGTAGAAATAGCTCAGGTTTTGGGAAGCTTAGGAACCTCAATTGACAGAGGCACAAATAATCCAGAAAAATGCCCAGAACAAGCCTCCTCTTCAAAACCAGCTAAAGATTTTCCTGATATTGAAATTTCTTTCCCATATGACACAACACAGGAAGAACCTCACTTTGAAATAAGAAGCCCTCTTGGACAAACAAAAAATTTGGAAGAAACAGAGGAACAACCATCTATTGGCCAAAATGAAGAAGACCTTGAGACCTCTCATATACAAAAATCAAACAAGAGCCATAAAAAAATTAGAAAGTTAAAAAAAGAAAACAAATTGTTGAAGAAAAAGGCTAAGAAGGCTGAAGTATTAAAGAAAAAGGTGGTTAAACTCAAGGAAATTATTAAAGAATTGAGGAAGAAAATAGAACAAGCAAATAAGGCCCATAGAAGAAAGAAAAAAAAAAGGGCCAGAATGCAAGGAAGAAACCCTCTTCCTAAAGAAGCAGTCAGTACAAATTCTATGGGGATACAGACAAACCCTAAATAAATAGTAGTAGAAGAAACAATAGCTCAGAATGAGGAAGTAATTCCTTTAGAAACACAAGAAAATATGACAGCTACAGAAAAAATTGATGTTGAGGTGCAGACAGATACCCCGGTATTAGAGGAAACAACTCAACTCCTTGAGAAGAATGCTACCATGTAAAGAAC
This sequence comes from Picea sitchensis, assembly GCA_010110895.2. NCBI lineage: Eukaryota > Viridiplantae > Streptophyta > Pinopsida > Pinales > Pinaceae > Picea > Picea sitchensis. The sequence goes on along the minus strand of SNQJ01S0086105.1, from coordinate 48,034 downwards.
CTCCTCGTTGCGACAACAACTCTATTAACAGGTGAAAAATATTTTGTGTATTTTTTTATTTTTTTTAAAGTGTGTGCGCGCGTGTAGAAGGGAAACAAACACACTTGACTCTATGTCGCCACCCGACGACTAACAAGACGCAAACACGATGATCACAACAAGAAGGCATAAGGAACACAACAAGTAACTGCAAGCATTAAACGACCATAGACATAAGGAAGAATCCATAATGGTAGATTTACTAATTCTGCACAGGAAAGCAAGGCGTTTAATCTTAGTCCTCTGCTCTGGAGAGAGAGAAGGTCAGATAGGCTCTTGGCCGACTACTCAGGCAGAAACTAGTCACCCGACGATGAACAAGACGCAAGCAATATGAACACAACAAGACGACATACGACTCACAACAGTCAACTACATGCATTAACGACGATCACTCAGAAATAAGCCAGACTGACTACCCATCCATCCTACCCTACAATGGTTAGGACCTCCAAGACACATAAGCAACGCTCAAGCCGAGGTTCCCATCGATTTTAACCATTTAAGGTCTCAGGGCTGGCGACTGTTCTGAGGAACATGGAGGTGTCTACATCCCGCCCGACACGAGCAGTCCAAGCAATAAAATGATCTCAACCAAGTACAACAACAACTAAAGAACAACCACTGACTCTACAGAAAGCGCACGTACGAAGGACTCCGACAATGACATTTCATCATTAAGACAAGGTATTTTCTATGACTCAAGGACATTTAATACTGACCCAAAATTCTTTTGGAACTCCATTAATAGACGAGATACCCAATCCAATCTTAGAATAATGTAAACTGAAATAGTTGCAATTCCCCCAGTTACCAAATCTTAGTAATTCAAGGTACTTGGCTCAAGGACTGACATCTTATGTGTCATCCATAACAATAAAATTCCAACAGCATTACAAATGATTAACGATGTCCCTTATCTTTATACTCCCTTAATTTGTATTTGAATTAATAAATTAAATTAATATCAAGTCACCCACACTAACATTATATTCTGATTTTACATTGCCATATCATTCTACCTTCACCTATCGCAAGACCATATAACAATAATATTCCAACAACATTACAAATGATTACCAAAGTCCCTTATCCTTATAACCCCATCACCTTGCATTTGATTTAACAATTAAACTAATATCATGTCACCGATACTAACATTATATTATGTTCCGATATTGCCCACAATATATTACAGTAGCAATGCAGTTACACCTCATTTTAACATTTATGTGATCATTACAATAAAGTTTCAATAATAGTAAAATAAAACAACATTACCTTCACATTATATGGCCATAACTGGGCAAATAAAATAACATTAAATTCATTTCAGGTTATCAAATTTGACATTACATTTTACTGCTGAAATAAATAAGTTATCTCTTCACACAGGAATGGTTCAGAATAAAAACCCATAAATGTTATGAAAACGCAAGGGGATAGTATTCTGGACATATATAAAATAAAGTTTTCCCATGGAAAGTGTATTTATGGAGTAAATGTACAGCAAGCGCTTGAGTCTCTTGCCGAAACCAAACTTGTAGAGGTTTGATGGGTAATCAACTTTATGTGGTTATAGTCATGCAAATTTTACATCAATCTTCCACATGATCTACCAATTTATCTGAAAAGGGACTCAACAGATTTTATATCGACTCGAGAGTCCAGACTGTGTAGGGTTTGTAGAATGGAATTAGAGATTGGATAAGTTTTGTAACAACATGATTCTATAGATGACACTAGGAATGTCTATATACTGTAAACAAATTTAATTGCCGAATGATAATCATAGCTTTAGTGGTGAAGTAATATTTCAGATAGTCCGGTGTTATGTTATTTGAAGGATCATAATTTGCCAGGGGAAAATTTCAAGAGGCTCTCAATTATCCACATGAATTCCAAGGTATATACCCAAATTGCAGAGAAGAGAACAACCAAAGCATTGATGATGTCACACTGACAAATTCATCCTTTTCTATACATCAGTAATGGTATATCTGGGTAGACACAAGCATAAACCTTACTGATTCCAGGCTTATTAATAACTATGCAAGGAAATGGAAACCTGCTGCATAACGAAATTTAAAACAATAAACCATACACGAAAATTACAACAATTTACCCACGACATTTTACAGATACCCCCACGGATCCAGCCCATAAAGAGCGTTGATATGCCCACGAAGACGAATGCCCACAGTAATCGAAGACGAAATTCCCAAAATGAATTGCCAGTAAGTTACAAAATGAGATCACAGTAGTTTAAAAATGAATGACAGTAATTTAAAAAATGAAATGACAGTAATTTTATAAAACAAAATGCCCACAAACAAAATGCCCACAGTAATCGAAGACAGAATGCCCAAAAACGAATTGCCAGTAAGTTACAAACGAGATGACAGTAGTTTAAAAATGAATGACAGTAATTTATTAAACGAAATGACAGTAATTTTATAAAACGAAATGCCCACAAAACGAAATGCCCACAGTAAATAAAGAAAACTCCCCCAGTCAATGAATTCACCCACAGAGAACGAATCGTGGTAAAAATCGCCAGAACACAATCGCCCACGAGCGCTACCCTTGTTGGGCAATCGCCAATTACCTTACTGATGATAAATCTCACGATTTGCTTCATGGGTAAAACCAAGTTCAACTGGATGCAAAAAAAAACTATTTGCCAGAAACATTACAACAATTTACCATAAATCCCTCGAGGGTCTAGTTCAAGGGTAGAAGGGATTTCCGCTAGAAGCATTAGCAGTTTACTCAAAAATAAAGGAGAAGTCACTATGTTACCACAACAACAACTACAAGACCAGAAACGATGTCCAGGACCAGTCCAAGTATTGGGATTCAATAATAAAAATTGCAGAGACGATATCCAACAATTGCCAGGGTTTAACAATAAATCGCAGAGGTCATACCCAAAAATCGTAGAGATAGAGTGCAGAGAAATCACATGAAAATGTAGAGTGATACACTATCTTGCTAACCCGACAACAACACAAAAATTCGGTCTCCATGTTAAAGTTCAAGCATGAGGTCAATCGCAGACAATTATAAAAATGTAAGGCACGGTAGGAGAATGCATAGATCCAAGGAAGGTCACAGAAATCCATCAACAATCATTCAGCCAAGCTATAAAAAAAAAAAAACACTCATGAACTAAAAATCAGTTTACCCATTTAAAACACATGTAGATCTAACCATATATCCAAATGCTTTCTACTCTACCAGAAATAAAATCATACCGTTGCCTTTCGCCCACTTCGGATGACGTCCCGCACTCTGTGCTGCGTCCCACGCTCCGTGCCGCTCCCGCTCGCCGACCATAGAGACCTCACCGGTACCTCTCATCCAATCGCTAGGGGTACTCTGCTTCCCCCTTAGCCCCCCGAGCCACAAAGGGGCCACACAAATCCAGAAGGTAAGTCTAGCTTCCCAACTCGCCTCGCAAGGCTGAGCTACCACTCCTATTCGAGCTGAGAAAATCCCAACTCCTCACAAGCAATCAATCAAGTAACAATTCTGGCAGCGTAACGTTACGCTAAAATCCGGTCCCTTTCTTCCTCATCTCCTTTTTCTTTTATAGAGTTTTGAGACCCACCAACTTTCCTAATTCACATTTTAAATTAAGTTTCAATAAAATATTCCAAATATTCTCCATCGCACAAGTGTAGTCCATCCCCCTCTTTTCTCCAATAAACATTTTCTTTAAATTTATTAATTGTCTCAAATCCCTCCCCCACCTAGAGTCGCTCCTAAATTTACTCCTAGGTGTTCCTTGATCCCCTTACATGTTTTAAATACTTTCCTAAAAAAAAGATGTTACTAAATTAGCTCAGATTAGCAGGTTCTTAATTGCAAATTCCTTACTATGTTGACCGTGCTTTTTACCATAAGTTCCCATCTTTCGTTTATTAAGTTTCCTCCATTACTTAGTTCCCTAATTCTTATTATTCCCTTCTTTCCCCTTTTTATTAAAGCCCAAATTGGCAGTTGCACTATTAAATCTTTCCCATTTATTATTTATTTAATATCTTTTGTACTTTGACAAGTTAGGAAATAATTTCTTCTTTGCAAATTTTTAAAACCATTAGTTTTAATTAAATTCTTACTCTCTTTATTTACCCCAATAATTTTATGAATACCAAACTATTACTTAAGTGGGTTTTTGTTTAAATTTTTATTTTTATTCTAGGGTCTTTTTCTTAAGGTTAGACTAAATTTTTACCCTAGAAAAGTTTTAGACTTAGGACTTAGATTCTGAACTGGGCAACACTTGGTTAGGGAAGTTGTTTAAGGATTTTTTAAGGCGTTAAAGTCTTAGGGCCACCTAGGTTTGTTTCTTCATCATCATCAACGCGACGTGCCCTTCAGGACGCACTACGTGCTCCAAGGGTGCCACTCGCCTCATTCGTTTCTTTTCCGGGACGTGCCCTTCAGGATGCACCACGTGCTCCAAGGGTGCCACTCGCTTCTTGTGGTTCTTTTGCGTGACATGCCCTTCAGGATGCACCATGTGCTCCAAGGGTGCCACTCGCCAACTTGACTAATTGGTAGACATTTATAACCCCTGGAGTCAACACTCCGCCAGGTGAACTTGTGGGAGACTAACGGCTCTAAGGAATAAGGCCTCTGCCTTATTGTGCGCCCCTTAGAATCATCGTGAGCGACTGTCGTAGTCTTCCCTCAAGGCATCGTGGATCCTCTCGAACTAGGTAATAGTTAACCTACAGTTCGAGCCACGACGGGAGTGCTAGTAGGCTGTGGCAGGGATGCTGTCCACACCTCTCCCTCAACCTCTCTGGAATTCGTGTGTGGCCCCTTTACTCCATATGTGAGTTTGATCGGCAAGCTATCGTCAACCTGCATCATCAACAATCGTGTCAGAACATGTCAACATCATATCATCAAATCAATGGAATATCAGAGTAAAATAAATCAACCCAAATAACACACTCCCTGACTCAATCCAGAGTCCAAGGGGGTTCCACCGATGCCTCTGCATCCTCAAGGTCAAAAACCCTGCACACTCAATAAAACTGAGTCAAAGCACCTGTCTACGTCAAAGCAGTAAAACATCATGTCATCTATCA
>SNQJ01S0086105.1:19955-36293 GCA_010110895.2 Picea sitchensis | reverse complement strand
TGCAACTTTTATTTTTGTATTGTAACTTTTTGAGACAGGGAGATACACTACATGCATAGCATTCAAAGTGCCCCACATATCAAACAAAACACATTACCTATCCAAATAAAAGATCTTGACACTTTGGTTTTTGTACTAAGAGATAAAATTGTTTTAATCTCATGAGGATGGAGATGGAGAAAACTTATAGATCAAACAAGAAGGTCATCAAATGATGATCAAAATCTATAAAGAAATTAAAAGGGAAATTAAGACTAAGGATAAGAAAATACAATTTCTTTAATAGAATATAAAAATATTAGAATAGACATTCAGATACATGTTTCCCACCATATAGGTCCCAAGGGGAAGTACAAAAGAAGAAGAATTTGTTTTGCTAAGGCTAGAAGTATTGGCAAAGAAAGTGCACTTGGAGGAAGCAATGGAGATGGAGAAAGAAAAAATAATAAATTAAATGAAATCACATAGAGTAGTTGGGATGAAAAAGGAAGTTTCATAGAAGAGGCATCTAAAATGGATAAAACTAGTTAGGGAAATCCATAGTGAAATACAAAAAAATCTAGGATAAAGAACACAATAAAAAGTACATAACATTAAGAAAGACAAATAAAATAAAATAAATAGAAGAGGGGATTTTCAAGATATCAAAATTGAATAAGAATATGGTGAAGCTAAAATTAGAATCAAAATTGAATAAGAATATGGTGAAGCTAAAATTAGAATTATATAAGAAGGAAAATTTTGAGCCAAAAATAATAATAGAGCTAGTGAATCTACAACAATAGTTACACTAGGTGGAAGGACATAAACATAGGGAATTCCAATCCGTGGTAGAATATTACCACAAAATGGGGATCCAATTTTTCAAAAAAATGAAGGGATTTGACTAGCCATCAAAGGGAGAGGAGATAGAGAATTCTTTGATGAGAACAACATTAAGGCAATTAGAAGAATATTTATGTAGTTTCACTATTAACCACATCTCATTGTCAAGAATATATTATAGAAAATATATGATATATAATATCAACCACTGAGGAGGAAAAACTTAGCGTTTATATGATAAAGGAATACCTACAAACAATTTTTTCCAAATGCACAAGAATATTTGAGGTAAAACCTTTAGTAGAGTAGATCAAAGTAGACATCAAGATAGGCATAAGATAAGTACAAAAACACTAGGACTAGTAACAAGGAACATCTAAAGGATCATGCATACAAACAATAATAACTCCAATATCGATAATCAATAATAGTGAAGAAATAGAATCAAAACATAATCCATAAACCAAAGAATCCAACGAATCTGATGATCCCAAGGAGTATTTAGGAGGATACCAAACATTCCAGGGTTATACAGAGTTGGGGGTAAATACAAACAACCATTATCAAGTAACCCCGTGTAGGGTAAAACAAGCACAAAGGAAGGGCTTGATTGGTTATTTAGATAACCAAACAAGCCAATATACATATATACATGCATGCACACACACACACACACACATAGAATGATACCATTTATATTATTGTTGTTAACATGTTTTTGGTGAATATTTTGAAAATTGGTTTTCAAGGCAATCCAAAGTGGTTACGTTTGTATAAAACGACTAGGACGATGATCTTTGTGGAAAGATAAGGGTTTTTTAGCGATATTTCAAGAAAAATACTAAGATAAGTATTATTATTCATAAGAGTGAGTTGTTTTCCTTAGGAGGAGGGTATTCCCATTGTAACTTGTGTTTTCATTGATTGGGATGTTTTCTCTTGTATTTTAATAGTTTTATCATATTTTTGGGATGTTATGTTTCTGATCTTATGGATAACTGAATATATTTATGCATGGAAAGCTCAATTTATAGTAATTAGGATTGTGACTATATTTATATCCAACATAAAATAGTTACCCAAATTGATACAATCCATAATTAACCACATGCATGTTTTATAGAAGGATTCTCATCCCTTATTTACAATTGGTCATTATAGCACATAGATTTGATAATAAAAACTAAATGATATCGAAGACCATAGAATCCAATATAGAAAATTATAATTATCCCTTGGTTTTGGAATCTTCCCGATACCCATAATTCCAATTATATGCATTTGGAATATCTGAGGCTTAGTTTATGTGATAGATGTTAGATCATGCCCTATGAAATATGAAATGATAGCCAAGTAGCCTTTAAGTCAATGTATAAATATCTTCTAGAAATTATTGAACAAAAATGCTAAGGTAATGTGAATCTAAACTTGTGTTTTCTCCAATTCAAATAGTTATTTATTCAACATACCATTACTACTCATTTGTGGGGTTCAAATATTCCAACAAAATAAACAAAAACAAGTAACTATCCAAAAAGTAAGGAATTGTCACTTTAATTTTATATAAAGAGAGGCAGATGTTTTGCATTACATGCTAGAAACTATCTGAAACTAGTGCTCCTCATGCCACTTGGGTGCTTCTCGTGTTGCTCTGGTGCTCCTCGTGTTTCTCTGGTTCTCCTCATGCCGCTCGAGTGTTGTATAGTATACCGCAGTAAAAGTACCAACCCAAATTTTCCTAACAGAGACATAAAATTGTGGGTATGGTGGGTGTGGTGGTATCACAGGTATGAAGGTGGTGGGTATGACAGGGAAAGAAACTGGTGGGAATTGTAGGGAAAGACGCTAGAGGAAACGACAGGGAAAGAAAAATTGGAAGAAGAATTGTGGAAAATACATATAATACCTCCTTTTGACCGAACTATTATTCGACCGAAATGATAGTTCGATTGAACAATTTTTTGGACGAACTATTATTTCGGCCAAAAAAATGGTTGTCGGAACAAAAAATCCGACACATGTATCTGGTGGCATAGATTTAGAGGGTTTCGTTAGATTTAACATTCAACTGAAACAATATTTCGACTGAAAAATTATATAATTCATATGAAAAAAGTTAAATTGTTCGGCCGAAAAAATTCCATTATCAATTTTTGTGACCCAATTCTCACAAAAATGTTACCCACTTTCATGATTTTACTCGATCATGATTGTGTACTGCCTAATTTGATTTCCTCTCATGTGATCTCTCTATATTATAGCACCATAACTCGACTCAAATCCATTTAAAACACAAATTTGGTCAGTTGGGACGATGAAATTTATATTCTATGTCGATGAGGTCAACACGTTCTTCAAAATTTCCTCTTTAGATCTGAAGAAATTATAATATACTTATAAAAAAATTGTATAGAGAAATATACAATGAAAAAATTGAAGATATTATTTGACTACTTTATCCTCTCGTGCTTTTGGATTGCAACTATTCTTCGAACTTCTCTGTCTCGTCGAATGTTTCTTCTTGGATTGTTTCAGGCCATTGGTGTAGTGTATTCCTAGAGCCAATGTTATCACCCCTTTATCTAAATTGGACTCATGTATTCCTTTTACTACAATTTTTGGGGTTACTAATTGGTGACTTGTGGTCAAGAAGTTCGACTGTCACATATTTGGGTTGAAAAATTGAAACCTTTTCCTATATGGTAAAGCAACACCTAAGTGTGGTTGTTGTGTAGGTTGTTGAGACATAATCTCAAATGTAGTATGATATGTGTTTGGGGCCACCCGATGGACGTGTTGGGTAAAAATATACCACCCATCAATTGAAGACTACGCCTCCAAACCCAATCTTTTCATTTTTGTTAAGAAATACAATTGGTATGTTATAGAGGCATCAAGTACTCAGGTTGACTCAAGGTCAAAATTTTCCTCTACTTGGTGTATATTTTCCATAACTTGGTCGAGAGGAATGATGGTGTTATTTGTCTCCATGTAGTCCTTTTTACCTTGTCAAAACCACTCTCTTTGTTTTTTTGATAGTTGTACCTCCAATTCTTTCTCTTTTGAAATTTGGGTCACCAGAGCTACCTTTAGTTTGAATCAAGTGTGGTGTTCTTTGTTTTCCTTAAGTATTCAATCATTGTCTTCTATTCTCTTAATTTAATAAAGGTGGAGGTGAAGTAATATGGACAATTTCTTACCATAGTGTTTAATGCATCTTCCTTCTTAGTCACTTCTTCTAGACTTTTCCTAATTTCCTTGATTTTTTCATGCTCTTCCTAGAGAATTGTTGCAGTCTAATCAGTAACTAGCTTTTGTTATCTTTGATTCTTTGATTGTGTTGTTGCTTCATTTTCTTATTTTCTTCCCCGGGTCGACTATTTTCATGTTTATTATGAATGTTCGATTCGACAACTACCTCAACCAATTTTTTGAAAGCTTCCAGAGGGTCTGTTTCCTCAGTCGATTGTTCTATACTGATTTTTTTTTTTACTAGTGTTATGCAATCCTACAATAACTCTTTCTCTTTATCCTTTCTTTCTAATATTTTATCTCCATCCTTAATTTCCCTTTTCCATATACTTGTCTATTCCTTTGCAACTTCATTATATAAGTTGAAATTTGGGAATCAGATGCGACTGAAGGATTGAAGAACATTTATGTCATCGGGTTGGATGAGGAAATAGTTCAGAATGTTGTGAAAGTAGTGACCAAATATGTGGTTTTCTTATGGTGCTCTTTCTTCTTCTTCTTCTTCTTTTATTTTGTGTTCAAATTCAATTGTTTGTCATCTTCGTGTTTCCCTACATCTTTATCGTAGATTTTGTTAGACTCTTTTCATTTGTCCTTTCCACCATACTTTCTGGGATCTTCCTCACCTTTACTCTGAGTATTTCACCCCTTGTACTTATCAGCGCTATTTTCTTGGTTCTCCTCTCCATTATTGTCAATGTTTTCACCTTTATCTTGCTCGAAAATATCTTCTTGATCCCTATCTTGAGTTTCATTATTCTTTGGAAGAATTGATTGATCTTTAATTGGGATTTATGTAGGAGGAGATGTTTTTTGGGGGGATTCATTGCCAATGTTTCTCTCTCCTTTTTCTTGTGGGTTGGTATTTTGGTTTGACTCATGTGGCCTAGTATTTGATCCATGTTCTTTATCCTCCCACTCCTTGTGTTTTTTCTCTTCTCATCCCTTGTTGGTCTATTCCAGGACTTCAAATTTGGTTGTCGATAATTTCATTGGCTCATTTTCTATTGATTTTTATGAAGGAACTGTGTGCTCTATTCTTGGTTGTGGATTTCTCCTTGTACTTCCATGCCTTTGTGTATTTGTGTTTCTCCACATTGGGATGACACGAATAATGTTTCTTAGCCTTATTAGATTGATTTGAATTATTTCACTTCATTGACTTACTGTGGGTCGACTTTCTCATGTGGACTGACTCGACTGTTTGTTCCTGTGCTGCAACACCATTTTTCTTTGTCACTTCAGCTTTTTCAGAACCAGAAGGGTTCGATTTTATTTATTCATTTTCCCTGCTTTCCTTGTCTAACCAATCTGATAAAAATTCTTCAGATGACACTTGATGGTGCATCCTCCTTGTTTTATTCTATTTTTATTGGTGTTCTTTCTTCAATGATTGGTACAACGTCGATAGGTGGTGGCTCCCTTGTCAATTTGATTGTTCTATGGTGTGTTCGTTGTCATTTTGGAATGGGCTTAGTACTTGGAGCAAGTTGGGAAAGTTTCAGTCAAATTCTTGCAATGGTGTTAGTTGGAACTGCTCTTATCACATATTATTCTTCCATTGTTTGTTTTTTATACCTTCGTTTTTTGACATGTTTGTTGAGTCTGACCTTGGATTTTTCCTCTTCAACACATTTTTCCTTGATATTGGATATGGATTCTTTAAATCCTGACACCATTCTCGACTGCATTATTTTTCTATTCATAGTTGCTTCCTATCAGAATTGTTTGTCCTTCTGCTTCACCTGGTGGGCTATTTTGTTGGTAATACTATCAATTGTTACTTTCATGAAGGGGTCCTAAAAATTCAGTACTTTATCCAACTGGAATATTTCATGCCAATTAATGTCAATATCTATTGGAACTTCCTATGACTAGACGTTTCTTATTGTTTTCTCCTCTCTCTTGTTATTTTATTTTCACGGGGACCTGCTCTGCATGGGGTTCTTTTTGAGTTCATAGATCTTATACAAATGACATGGTGTATATTTCCAATTTTTTTTCTTCTTCTTTCTCAACATCTATGAGCAATATTATTAGAATGAAATCTATTTTTTGTACTTCTAGAAGAATGTCCATTTCATATCTGATTTGTCTTTGTAATTCTTAAAAAAATTGTAACCATGTTGGCTAATAATCTAAGTCCTTTGGCATTGGTGTCGACTCAAATCCACACAATAATTTGGTGGTGTCAATACTTATATGAATATGATATAATTTCAATAGTGGTCGATGAACTATTTTATCGACCCACAATCTATGAGATGCATTCTTGAGATTAATGACTCATGTTTTAAGAATTTTGTCGACTATAAGGGATTTTGATGATCCCATTACTCCTGGTGAAATTTTTTTGTAGTTTTCCATGGATGATACATTATTTTTTGTAAATGTTGCTTCTCTAACTAGGATATAGTGACTCATGGTGATCCAGATCAATATGGAGGAAAACCTTATCGCTTGACCATGCTCTTGGCACTCCCTGCAATTGCTCTTTAGGATTCCTACAAGATGTTCTTCCTAGTTGAACATNATTGTTTGTCCTTCTGCTTCACCTGGTGGGCTATTTTGTTGGTAATACTATCAATTGTTACTTTCATGAAGGGGTCCTAAAAATTCAGTACTTTATCCAACTGGAATATTTCATGCCAATTAATGTCAATATCTATTGGAACTTCCTATGACTAGACGTTTCTTATTGTTTTCTCCTCTCTCTTGTTATTTTATTTTCACGGGGACCTGCTCTGCATGGGGTTCTTTTTGAGTTCATAGATCTTATACAAATGACATGGTGTATATTTCCAATTTTTTTTCTTCTTCTTTCTCAACATCTATGAGCAATATTATTAGAATGAAATCTATTTTTTGTACTTCTAGAAGAATGTCCATTTCATATCTGATTTGTCTTTGTAATTCTTAAAAAAATTGTAACCATGTTGGCTAATAATCTAAGTCCTTTGGCATTGGTGTCGACTCAAATCCACACAATAATTTGGTGGTGTCAATACTTATATGAATATGATATAATTTCAATAGTGGTCGATGAACTATTTTATCGACCCACAATCTATGAGATGCATTCTTGAGATTAATGACTCATGTTTTAAGAATTTTGTCGACTATAAGGGATTTTGATGATCCCATTACTCCTGGTGAAATTTTTTTGTAGTTTTCCATGGATGATACATTATTTTTTGTAAATGTTGCTTCTCTAACTAGGATATAGTGACTCATGGTGATCCAGATCAATATGGAGGAAAACCTTATCGCTTGACCATGCTCTTGGCACTCCCTGCAATTGCTCTTTAGGATTCCTACAAGATGTTCTTCCTAGTTGAACATCTCCCCATTTTGCAAGATTCGACCAATGTGTTCAAACATTTTTAGCTTCACATATGATGCTCGACCCATGGTGGTAAAGAAAAATGAAACAATAGTGCAGGTCTACTTGTCATGCAGCTCTAGAATTTTGTTAATGACCAAGACTTTGGAACTCTTTACAGTTGTTCCCCTATAAGATATTGTATTCAATTTATTAGGACCCTTGTGATTCCAATTGGGTATTCAAGTCAGAGGTGGGAACCATGGTACCAACTAATTATAAATTATGTTACTTTTTTTTTCCATCCCTCAAGATCTTCTATCTGTAGGGCTCCAAGGAATTTCCAAATTCCAACTTTCTCAAAAGATTAGGTTTCCTTTTTCCAAAGCCCAGCCTCCATGCCCCATGCCATGAAACTCTTCCAATGTTTGTCCCAATGAATATCTTCCATGTGATCTTGTTGAATATTATACATTCAAATTTTGAGCTAGGTTGTTGTATCTATGTCAAAATTTTGTTTGGCTCTTGGCTCCACTAAAGTGTCTTGATCGTGTCCTCTCATTCTTGGCATGTTTACAGGTCGATATTGGTCGAGAAGAGCCGTTGGATTCTAGGGTACTAGGGTCAAATGCTTGGTTTCAGGTTCACATGCTTGTATGCTCGGATGTTTTGGAGTAAAAATAAAAGTGACGAATTCATATGCATCCTCCATATTTATAGAAAGGGAGGACAAAGTTGAATTAAATTCGGCTAGTAGTATTTTGGGTTTTCACATGTCATTATTTATGAATGACGTAAGTTATTGTTCCTATGAGGGGATGAATGTGTTGATGGTGAAATGGTGGTCAACCACGTCCTATCAGACATTAATTTCATTGGGGTGTTTATGTTGGTCGATTATAACTGGGTCGGTTTCATTTTTTTTTATGAACTCGTCCAACTTTTTTGACTTTTATTCCTTGATTGATTTAGGTGATCTGACCAAGTCAATCCTCCCGGTCGATCTGATATCTTCCGTTAAACTAACTAAACTAACTGACGAGGTCATCTTCTTTTCCCTTATCGACTTTTCTTATATCTGTTTTTCTGAAGTCATATGTTTTATGTTTATTAAATTGATGATGGTCACACTCACTTGATATATGGAATCCACACTCACTTTATTTAAGGAATCCATGATCACTTGATTTAAAGGTCTTGCACTCACTTCACTTAGATATTTCTTTCTTACTTGATTCTCTTTCTCATTTATTTAGAAGTTATTGAACGTCCTTCTTTGGAATTGAAATTTCTTTAGACTTTTGTATGTCTTCTCTAAATATTCATTGTGTTACATAGGACTATGTTCTCTCTTCATATTTAGTGCATTGGCTTGGAAAATGTTTTTCTTGATGGTTCAAAGTCACTAATGGATTCTTAATTAGCCTGATGTCTTTGGACAGTTCTATACCTAAATCTTTGTAACCAACTATTTTATTACTTATATTAATCTCTTTGTTTTGTTTTGTTTCTTACTTTCTTTTATTTTCTTTTTATTTTTTCATTCCTTTGTTTTTATTTGTTATTTTTCTTTTGAATTGACCTAGGCTACTACAAGTGGTTTCTGACCTAGTCGAGACTTGTTGACACACCTAAAGAGGTTTTCACCAATAGGTATTATGATTTTTATGTATTGTATCTTTTTAATCGGGCCACATTGACCACTTTTTGAAATGGGTTCCCTTGCAAAGTTCTTAGTTTGACTGCTCTGATTGGGCAGATACATTTGACAACATCGGGGCCTAACTAGGTAGTTTCAAGTTTTTATGGTTTTCCTTTAATTTGATTTTCATACATTACCAAATCTCCTGCTTTTATGTCTTCTTTCTTTAAGTGTCAATCATGCAATGTTTTTTGTTGTTGTTTATGTAATTCTTGATGTTACAAAGACACGATTATTTCTTCTTCCAGTTTATTAAATTGGTAAAAGAATTCTTTTGTATTTAAGGTAAGGTCATACCTTATAACAAATTTCACCCTTTCTGTGTTTTCCCATAAGTGCAAGGGAAATACAACTTCCTTACCATAAAAATTTTTGAAGGGGGTTTGACTAGTTGACCTTTTATAAGTATTCCTATATTCCCATAGTACTGTAGGGACCTTATCATCTTATTCATACCTATCGATCCTGTAGATTTATGTTAGACCCTTGTGGAGGGTTTTATTCAAGTACTTGACTACACCATTAACATGTGGATAATAAGCCATTGTTTTTATGTGGTCAATCATGAACTTTTTTTAGTAGGATTTGGATTATCTCATTAACAAAGTGTGTTCCCTGATAAGTAATTAATGTTTGAGGATATCCAAATCTTGTTATTATATTCTCATATATAAATTTTGTTGTTGTTTCTTTTGTGCATGAATCGACTAGTTCTGCTTATGCCCATTTTGTCAAGTATTGAAAGGTAGTAATGATGTACTTCTCACCTTTCTTCTTATACCTCTTTGGTAATGGATCCATAAATTCAATATCCCATATTTTCAAACAATAAACTAAGGTTTACCCAGTGTCAGGGAATTTAATTTTTCCAAAGAGGTCAGCCCATCCTCTAGCATTTGTCATATGTTTTCACTTGTTCTTGACAATATCTATGTATATTCAACCACCAAAGGCCTGTCTAAAGTATCTTCCATGCTATCGTTTCATATTGGTAGTGGCCCCATGTAGATTTGGCACGAGCCTCGTTAATTATATCTTATCTTGCATGTTCTAGCACACATATTCTTTCCTAGAATATATAAATATCCATTCATGAGGTTGAATGGTGTTTATTTTTGCACTAGAATATTCTTTTTGTTTTCCGAAAGATCATCAAGAGCCTTCCCCTCCTCCAAAAATTTCACTATTTATTCTAGGTATTTGGAAGTGGCCTCGACCTGGAATAAGTTTTCATCGGGTAAGTCATCGTTTATCCCAATTATATATTCCCCTCTTTTGAGTCAATATAGATGATTTGGGTTGACATTCTATTTTCTTGGTTGGACTACTATGTCACAGTCGAATTTTTGAAACAATAGTAACCATCGACATATTTTCCCTTGGTGAACGAGTGTGTTCAATAACTACTTGAGAGATTTTGTAGGGAAAAGATCATGGCTAGTGCTTCTCTTTTAGTTGCCAAATAATTGTGTTCTTGTTTATTATGCTTTCAACTAAAATATATGCATTAGGATGGGTGATCAGGTCCTCATATGGTTGTGCTAATACTGAAGCCACGGTGACATTTGATGCATCGACATGGATGTGAAATTTTATTGTCCAATTTTGGAAAGGTAGTATCGACACTTCTACTAATTTTCTCTTTAATACTTCAAAGGACTCATTGTACTCTTGACTCTAATTAAATTTGATTTATTTCCATAACATCTCATCGATTGGGAATGTGATGTTGAATTAATGACGAATGGATTTTCTATAGCATCCTATGTAAAAGGAAACTAATGAGTGAAAAATATATGTAAGCTTATCGTTTCCTAGTGAAAAGAGAATGTTTAGATTCTCATGGATTGTATTTTCGTAGTTTCATGGAGAATTGAGATTTTCATGGGCATGGTTGAGATGTTTTTTCAAACCAATCCCTTCATTAGTGTCGAAATCCTAATTTATGGGATCTTGAGAGATATTTTCTCCTTGATATGTTGAAGTAGTTTTCAACCATGTAAAACTATATAAAAACCATTAAGCCTCTTCATTGGGGGAGATGGGTAAAGCTCTTTTAGAGTAGGAAACTCTATGAAAAAAGAGTAAGCAAGAAGTCATGCTAGAAAGCCCCTTAATTGGGGGGATAGGTAAAGTTCTTTTAGAGTAGGAAACTCTATGAAAAAAGAGTAAGCAAAAAGTTATGCTTGTAAGCCCCTTAATTGAGAGAGTTCAGCCCCTTATTTGGGAGAGTTAGTAAGCCCCTTTATTGGAAGAGTTGAGACCCTTAATTGGGAGAGTTTGTAAGCCTTTTAATTGGGAGAGTTGAGCCCCTTAATTGAGAGAGCTTGTGAGCCTCTTCATTGGGAGAATTGAGACCCACTTGAGAGAAGTCTTTAACCTCTGTAAAAGAGAAAATCGACCCCGCATGGGGAGAGCATTTCAGCCCCGCATTGGGAGAGCATTGTAGCCCACATTGGAAGAGGATTGTATCTATTTTGCAAAGGACAATCAGCCCCTATTTGGTAGAAGAAATAATAAATGGTTTGTTGCTTGAAGCGGATCCAGAGATGTAGCTAGAGTTTGGTGAACTCCATTAACAATTCCGATTTGCAGTTACTAAGGTGGATTTGAGAAATCAATAAAACATCGGGAATGGAGAAAAACTGAGAAAACTGTCTGACGCCCATTGCCAGATCAAGTTGATATCAGAGCAGCAAAATCAGAGGCAAATTTGAAAAGAAAACTATGAAGCAGTGGAGAGAGGGAGAGTTATACGCTCTTCTACACATATTGCCCAAAACTTCAACAAAGAAATCTGTACAAGCATCGATTCAGCTCTTGAAGGTTCTTTATATTCACCTTTGTCTTTGTATTCTACAGAATCGAAAGTTTTTCACTGTAATCTTTGACTTGCATTGACTGTCAAGATCATTTATGGCGCTGTTAGCTTCTTCGACTTGTTCGGAACAAGGTCTCGTGTGTAGGAGTTTGATTGCTTCAAAATTGAGAGGTAGCAACAGTCCAAGAAAATATCCCTCCGAGGGAACCGTCACTAGTTCCAAATGTGGGAATCGACCTACGCATCGACATGTAGAGTTCGACAATCATTTTTTGCAGAGGAATTACAATTGGTTTCTGTTCGAAAACCTGGAAACAACTCGAGAGCTCCAATATTTCGTTCGACACAATCCATCATGGTGAGGACATTTACACTGATCCTGATGATTTCCATTGCCCTATTTCTCTGGATTTGTTGCATGAACCAGTCACCGTCTCGACGGGGTAACCATACGACTTTCCATCAATCGCTGGATTGAGGACGTCCGTTCCACCTGCCCAAAGAGCGGCTAGGTTTTGTTTCATAAAGCCCTCATTCCGCGTATCCATAGATTATGGCACCGAAATGGCTAGAACTAGCACTGCCGCAAACTCGTGGCTGGTGCGGCTGGCCCAGAAAATGAAACGTAGTCATAAAACTTTTCAGCTTCCGTTGGCCTAGAAAATGAAACCCCGTCATAAAATCACTTTGTAACAAAACCTTAATTTTTGTTAATTAATGTGGCAATCAGCTAGCCATCATAGTAAATTTTAAATATGATCTAGTAAAAGTAAAAAAATAAACATGTAAACATATAATAGTGAGGAAGTTAGTGGTTGAAAACACAACCATTGATTTATTGGCACAACTAAGAATATTCTATCAATATTTAATCTTGTCCATACAAAATTGATTAAGCACGGAAAACCTATTAAATGTGTCCATTGTCAATAGGTATACGCCTTTCGACGTAAAAATGGCTAGCACTAGCACAGTCGCAAACTCGTGGCTGGTGAACGCCAAAAGGTTTTGGCTGGCCTAGAAAATGAAAAGCGGCCATAAAACCTTTCGACTTTGGCTAGCACAGAAAATGAAACGTGGCCATAAAACCACTCTATAACAAAACCTACGTGGCAATCAACTAGCCACCATAGTAAATTTTAAATATGATCAGGTAAAAGTAAAAAAATAAACATGTAAACGAATGCCTTTATAATAGTGAAGAAGTTAGTGGTTGAAATCACAACCATTGATTTATTGGGACGACTAAGAATATTCCGTCAATATTTAATCTTGTCCATACAAAACTGATTAAGCACTAAAAACCTATTAAATGTGTCCATTGACAATAGGTATACGACTTTCGAAGTCATTAATGAACACATCAAAATTGATAATTCAGTATTCTAATGGAGAATATTACATCCATGTTCTTCTTGGAATTGGCACCAGCTATGATTTGGATTCTGCTCTCTTCGCATTTTCATTCTCAAGTCGTTAAGTGGTCACATTGGATTGAAGATGTATACAAAGAGGATGTTTTATGTTGATATTTTATTTCAGACCATTGTTGAGTGCTAACGACTCCACATATAACAGCCATGGAAACCACAAGAATAACGAGCAACAATCGTGTTGATGTTGGTATTATTATTTTTCATAAAAAGATTGAAGAGATAGTATGAAATTGTCACATGTTTGATATGAAACTGATAAGACCCCTATACTAATGCTTCCCAACCATTTATCGGCTTCCAAGTTGGGAGAAAAAGATCACAGAGATCAGAAAGAAGGGAATCTTCTTGTGGTCAAGGCTTGTTGGAAAGACCCAAATTTCTATTGAGTAGAAAATGAAAATTCTTTGTTTACAACATTAGAAATGCTTGGAATGTTGTTTAGTTTTTGTTTGGAAATGGTGATTTAGTTTGCACATCCATTGGAGCTCATGGACGACTCGGGAGCATGCCTTTTCACCTTGCATCTTGAGAGACTTTTGTTATAATCATGATTCTTGGAATGGACAAGGTTTGTATTATATATGTGATGCATTTAGAAGCCAATATTGACCGTTGGTGAAAACCATTTCGTTCTTGTGCATGGAAGCAAGGAAACATGTGTCATTACACATTGCTTGGTTGTGCAGAATGTCAAAGGTACTAGTGAAACAGAGGGAGAGAAACCAAAATTTCCCACTATGATCATGGATCTAGACTTTTGGTGGACCAAACGTTATTTCCATGGGGAGGCATGATCTAGGAGGATATCCTCACTCAACAAAGTCCTCACTTCTCCAAAAGTTTCCCACACAATGAGGAGGCATGATCTAGGAGGATCTCCCCACTCAACAAAGTCTTCACTTCTCCAAAAGTTGCCCACACAATGAGGAGGCATGAGCTAGGAGGATCTCCTCAATCAACAAAGTCTTCACTTCTCCAAAAGTTGCCCGCACAATGAAGAGCTCACAAAGATTTTTCGTTTGAATGAGGTTAGGAAGACTCCATAAGCTAAAGATATGGATCATTTATGTTTTGGATAAAATGGAGAAAACATAAAATGTAATTATTAATACTTATGTTGAGAATAGGTCTCTTTTATTATTCATTGTAAAAGGAAACTAATGAATGCAAAAGCTACTTAAGTTTCTAGTTTCCTAGTCTCAAGGGAATGTTGATATTCTCATGGATTGTGTTTTCCTAGTTTCATGGAGATTTGAGATCTTCACGGAGAGTTGATATTTTCACAGGCATGGTTGAGATATTTTCTCAAACCAATCCCTTCATTAGTGCTTAGATCTTAATTTATGGGATCTTGAGAGATATTTTCTCCTTGATATGTTGAATTAGTTTTCAACCATGTAAAGCTATATAAAGACCATTAAGCCCCTTCATTGGGAGAGATGGGTAAATCTCTTTTAGATTAGGAATATCTTTGAAGCAAGCAGTCAACGTGTAAACCTATTAATTGGGAGAGTTGAGCACCATAACTGGGAGAGTTTGTAAGCCCCTTTATTGGGAGAGTTGAACCCCTTAATTGGGAGAGTTTGTAATCCCCTTAATTAGGATAGTTGAGCTTCTTAATTGTGAGATATTGTGCACCCCTTCATTGGGAGAATTGTGTTAAGCCCTAATATTGGCTCATTACCCCTTAATTGGGGCATATTATATTAGTAATGCTATTTTATTTATGTCGGCTTTCGGCCATTAGTTGTAATTATACCTCCTAGTCTCCTATATATACCAAGGATACATTTTCATTTTGAATCATCTTGTACTTGAACATTTAAGTGGGGTAAAATGAGGTTGCCCCCTCGAAGAGGCTTATTGTCTGAAATTCTCTCTTTTTCAAGGCGTTGAGTACTTTTTCTGAGGATTTTCTATGCTATATTGATATTTGGTTCTTAACATATGGTATCAGAGCTCAAGGTCTTGGGGTTTCGCTACTACATTTGAGACACCTTGGAATTTTCACTATAACTTGTTTTATACAATGTTTCAAAAGGAACGGCTTGGAGGATATTTAGCAGACAGATCAAGGTACGTTGGGTTCAAAATTCAGCTCCTGAGGCCTTATACTTTCAGAGATACAACCTGTACAAGATAGGGTTCTGGAATCGTCCTGAGTCATTGCGTAATTTTTTCTATAACAAATTTTCTGTAATGTTTCACACCCTGAGCTCTGGAGGCTATTTACAGAAATTAGTAAGGTATCTTTGGTAAAAAGTTTAGCTTCTGGGTCATCTTAAATTTGCAGATACACCCTGTGTAAGATAGGGTATCTGACTAGTCCTATTGACTAGTCTCAAGAAGGTGTTCCCGGTAAAACAATCATAAATTCTTCCTAGAGTATCAAAATTGTGTGGGACTGGTTGTATTGGATCGTGGACAGTCTGTAGTATTTCTAGTATGAGTTTTAGAATTTTATATCAATTATTTTGTGTGGGATACACTATACAAATGAGATCTCCTGGAAAGGCCAAAAATCGACAAGTTGTGGGGAAGTTACTGTAAATTCCACTTACCACATCCAATTTTGATCATACCTGTGGAAATGCAGAGAAGAAATATCAGAGAAATACATAAAAGAAAGTTTCATACCCAGAAGGGCCGAAACTTGGGAGATACAACAGAAAAAATATTGTCTAGAAGAACCACCTCAAAATCAAGGTTCAAAAGTGATACTTGGCCAACATGCCACCCAAAAAGGGAACTTCTACACCAAATAAAACTCCAGAAAATCTTACTTGGACTCTTGATGAAGGTGAAGAAATGCGTAGGGACATAAATGAAATACAAAATAAGATGGATTCAATGGAAGCTAAGCTGGATACTAAGATGGATTCAATGGAAGCTAAGTTGGATACTAAGATAGATGGTTTAAAAGGGGAGATCATGGAAGTATTGAAAAATTTCGTAACAGAGAAGACACCTGAAAGTGAAA
>SNQJ01S0086105.1:0-19945 GCA_010110895.2 Picea sitchensis | reverse complement strand
TATACCAAGGAGACATTTTCATTTTGAATCATCTTGTACTTGAACATTTAAGTGGGGTAAAAGGAGGTTGCCCCCTCGAAGAGGCTTATTATCTAAAATTCTCTCTTTTTCAAGGCGTTGAGTACTTTTTCTGAGGATTTCCTCTATGAACAAATTGAGCCCCACTTGGAATAAGTCTTTAGTGTATGTAAAAGAGAGAATTTCAGGCTCGCATTGTCAGAGCATTTCATCCCCGTATTGGGAGATCATTGCAGCCCCACATTGGGAGAGGATTGTAGCCCTTTTGCAAAGGAGAATCAAACCCTTCTTGGGAGAAGAAAGAATAAATGGTTCATTGCTTGAAGTGAACCCGGAGATGTAGCCAGAGTTTGGTGAACTCTACTAACAATTCCAGTTTTCATGTTATTTTTTTTTGTTTTGATTATTATCTAATTCCATTTTTAAATTCTGAGTTTGAATTATATTTTCCAAATTTCATGTTACTAACATGGATTTGAGAAAACTTGGATGGGGTGCCACGTAGAAATGGGAGGCCACATAGCCTGCCTAGGACTCAATCCATAAATATGACAGGCCGTAGCCCTTCACCTCAGTCTTGAATGAAGGGAGACCATTACTTTCTGCAGAGAACGGGAGGACAACTCCTGTGAGTTAGGAAAATGGTGGCACCAAGGTTTAATTGTAGAGGTTGGGAGAGTACAAGGGTCATGTTGGCCCTGGGCTTATCTCTTATGCTCGGTTTGGGTTCACATTACTTCTCTTTCACGCTCCACCACCCTGCATGCTCTGAGAACGGGACCAACAAGCAGTGGGTTTTCCTTGCAGTCACTCTGTAAACTATCAACCCTCCTAGCCTAGCCAGGCCGAGGGAGAGGGAAAGCCAAGGTGCGGCCCAGCCTGGTACAGTTATGTCATCTGACAGAGACGAGTGCAATAGTTGGAAAGGGCCATGTCCATAGCCCAGACTCAATGTTCGAAGAGACCAGGAACTCCACCAATGGCTTATGTCAAGGAGGTGATTCTAGAGGATCCCATCCAGGTTCCTCCAGAATCCCTCCTCTTCACAGTTCCAGATGATTTGCAATTCCCCAGCCACTATACAGCGAGCACAAGCACCTAGGATGGCATGGAAGGTGCTACCTGCATAGTTTAGGAGGAATTCCTAGGGGAATTCCTCCACTTGGATTCAAATGTTTCAACTCAGGACACCGATAGTAAAATTGGGGAAAAGGCTGAGGCGATCAAGGTAGAGGAAATTGGCACCAAGCAGGAGGACATGGGCACCGCGTAGGAGGATCACCCATTCTTGGCACGTCCACTGCTCACTGCAATCCCTGAATTCTTCCCTTCTCCTCCACCTCTCTTCAGCCAGGAGTAGCTAGAGATCATATTTGAGCTTAGAGGCCAAATGGTAGACCAGCTCCATTGGGACACCCTCATGAGTCAGTGGATCAATATGTTGTATGACACCTTCTCGAACGCACCGAAAAACCAGTACTTCACAACCTGTGCAAAGCCTTTCGTGCTCCAGCTCAGGGACGACCCTCTCATAGGAGCTCCAGAAAAAATACCCCCAGTTTACAATGATTAATCTATGGTTCTTTGTAATGGGTACCTCGTACAATTCCTTCCTAGCTCTCTATACTAGGATGACGCAGATTTACAATTTTGCTTTCTTTTTTCAGTTGTTAGTTTGTCTTAGATTCCTAGAATAGTTTTGTTAGAACATAAATCCGCCACCTTCTCTGGTTTCCATTTGGAAGGGCATATGGCGGATAGCTCTTTTGCTTAAAAGTATCACAGTCTTCCATCTATTTTGGTTTCCACTAATTTTGCGGAACATGTGGCAGACTTTTGACATGTGGCATTTTTGTATTATAACAACACAATAATAGGAAACACCCATTTTTATTTAAAAAAAAAAATCATGGATTTGAGAAATCAATCAAACATCCAGAATGGAGAAAAACTGAGACAACTTTCTAACACCCATTACCAGATCAAAAAATGAATCAAATTATAATATGAAGTCATGTTTTCCTGATCTTCTTTTGCATTTAGGACTTGATTATGCCCCAAGAAGCCATCTATGAAGGAATATCATTCATGTGATGTGACTTTGTTGATGATTTCATTCACGAACGATGTTGGGATTTAAATTATTTAGGCTTCTGAAGTTGAAACATATTCTCAATTTATCTGGGTCGTTCTTTTTATGTTTCACAACCATTGTAATTTTCGATTTAGATTTGTCTATGGGGTAAATGATACCAGTAACTAACATTGTCTAAATTTATTTTTGTACAATGATTTTATACATGTGGGATAATTTCTATTGTAATTTTTTAATCTATTTAGACCCTAGTATGAGGTTGATTTTCATCTCCCCCTTATCCTATACAAGTCCTTTGACATCCTTATAATATTGAGAAGAAACATAATTATATTCATGGCGTAGGTCATCTATCTCTAATGTGTTCTTATCCAACCAGTAATAACTTATCCTTTCCATTTTTGATCGACCATTGGTTGAACTATCGAATTCTTTGGATTTGATTTATTCATATATCCATTCTTGAGGTTTAGATTCATCCAGATGTTATTCTCCTTCAATAAACTCATTATAGTTTGGTGCGAAATCAAGTTTTTCTAAATCCTCCTTATCTTCCTTGGATATTGTAAACATTGTCTTCAAATAATTATTTACTCCTGGGTAATTTTTCCTCCATTTGAAGATTTTCCCTGGAAAACTTATGTTTTCCATGTCCACCCAATGAGCACTTATATTATCTTCATCATGAGTCAACACGAATTCGTAAGTCAACATCGACCCTATTTCAACTTTTGTCTTTCCATTTTTTTGAACTTCGTCATGGTTTCATTTTTCTAGAAAATTATTTATCTCTAATGTTGCTTCCCTTAAATGTGCCTCTTCTGGAATGAATTCAAAATATCTTATGAAAGTTTCCTTTATTTCAGTGCAATTGAATGTATGACCACATGCCTCTTTGATTTTATACCATTTGTGGGGTATACCATCCAACATGTTTGGAAACAAGTGTGGCCAAACTCTTTTGTCACTTTAGCTGATTCTTCTCAATTTATTTTCACACCGCTAAATACGAGCTACTAGGTCGAACCCATGTTTAAAGGTTGGGATGTCTACTTTTGTTGATAGGTTTTTCCCTCTAAATCGTGCGAAAAAGTATACTGTAGTAGTGGTCCATGTCTGTAAATGGGGATCATGGGTCTCCCACCATACAGTATCTTGACGAGTGAAGGAATCTACCAATATTTGCACTCCTCCCCATTCTCTGAATGTTTTTGATACCTAGTCCATGTGGAATTATGGAGAATTTCTTTCATTGAACCAAAGGGGAGGTCTTGTTTTTGTTTTAGTCAAGATAAGTATTATTTGTTTGGGAATAGGGTTGAACATGACATGAAACAAAAATAATGGTATTGCACATAATCGAAGAGGAAATTTTTTTTCGAAGATAAAGGGTCATGTATAAATACACCAATACAACACTTAAGCAGAGAACGTTGTGATCAAAACATCATGGTGCATGTTGCACATATTGATATGCATGTTCTATTGTATAATATCCATGATGATAATGACCCAAGGGTATTCTATTTCTAGTCTCAAGATCTAACCAACTTCCATAGAATCTACAATATATTGTCCATATATAACCATTGGCTATTAGATTTGACTCTGCCAAATCATTGTTGTTGATTCAGTTTGACAAGTATTCTTGACCCAACTTCCTATGCATCCAAATCTTAGTCAATTGTTGGGTTGGTAGATTTCCTGAATGACTGTATCCAGATGTAGGTCTGCCTCTCAACCAACTGAACCCAAGGGATGTGTGTTGAACTATCATTGCTTGATGTTCCAACAACCCCCCCCCCCCCCCCCAATCAACACACAACTGTGAAGATTCAGGAGATGAAATTACGTCATTATGACACTCCCCCATAATTCTAGATTCTTGAAGCTCAATCATCACACGAAGCTTGATAAATATTTCTTCAGCTAAATGTTTGGTGAAGATATAATCTCTCTGATCATTTTCTCTACAATACTCAAGAGAGAAAACATTCTCATGAACCAATTGTCTCAAGTAGTGAGAATGGAGCTCAACATACTTCATCTTAATGTTGGAACCAATATTTTCATCAACTTGTATAGCACTTTGGTTATCACAAGAGATTTTAGTCAAGGTCTAAATAGGAGGGCCAAGTTCTCCCAAGAGTTGATGAATACATACTACTTCAGTACCTACTTGAAAAATGCCACAATATTTTGATTCCATAGTCGTCAAAGAGACTACCTTATGTTTATTGCATGAACAGACTAATGGTCTAGTGCTATAGAGAAACGCATAGCTAGAACTGGACTTTTGATCATCATTGTTACCATCCAAGTCACAGTCAGTGAAACCAAGCAATGAATCTGAACTTCGACAATACTTGATACCAAAATGAGTGGTACCCTGGAGATAGAGGAAACAAAATTTGGCTTCTTTCCAGTGGATTCCTTTAGGTTCTTCCATAAAAATATAAACCACACTAACAAAAAAGGAAAGGTCAGGTCGACTATGAGTAAGATAAATAAGACTTTCAACCAATTTTTGATAAAGAGTAGCATCGACTACAGGAGTTTGACAAGTCTTCCTAAGGTTTAATCTAGACTAAAAAGGAGTAGCATAGAGCTTGCAATAAACCATCTTAAAATGTGTCAACATATCCATCACATATTTATATTGAGAAATGAAAAAACCATCACAAAGTGGTAATACTTGAAGACCCCAAAAACACTGTCGACTACCAAGATTTTTCATGTCAAAGGAGTCAGCAAGTTGTTTCTTCCATCTAAGAATGAGATCATTATTCTTGTTAGTTATGGGTAATTCATCTATATATACAACAACAATAAAGGTGTCTCCATTGGTATGGAGTACGTAGAAGGCATGATCAGATTCACAACATTTGAAGCCAACTCGAAGAAAGAAACTATCGATCTTAGCATACTAAGCAAAAGGAGCCTGCTTCAAACAATAAAGGGACTTCTTTACTCAACAAACCAAATTTGAATCTATCAAAAAACTAGGTGGCTATACCATTAAAATTTATTTAGATAGGTCTCCATGAGGAAATGCGCTTTTCACATCCATATAATGTATTTTCCATCCAAAGAAAGTATCAAGGAAAATAATCAGATGAAAAGAGTTCATCTTTGGCAAGGGGGAAAAGGTTTCAGTGTAGTCGATTCCTTCTTTTTGAGAAAATCCCTTTTCAACAAGCATGCTCTATGTCTCTCAACAACACCTTCAAAGGTAAATTTGGTCTGATAGACCCATCAACACTTCAAATGTACTTTCCTTGTTGTCAGGGAACTAAGTCCCAAGTATGATTCTTCGGAAAAAAATAAATTTGTGTCTTCATTTTATGCCCCCATTCAGATTGTCTTTCAACATATGAATAGGTAATAGGATCATAAGTTTCAGGTACATGAGTCATCAAGGAGAAACTGACATGTTGATTTTGAATTCAAGTTTTTTGTTCGGGGGAGGCATCTCCATCATCAACTCCAAAATCTTCAATTGTCTTGGCATTCCATCTGGGTAGAAAAGAAACAGGTGAACTATGACTCACTTCAATAGGTCGATTAGAAGTCGAAGGGTGTTGATTTGACAAACGAGTCAAAACAGAGGACAAAAAATTATTGATTCGTAGGTCGACGATCTAGACAAAACAACAAGGATGTTTGATTGTCTTGTCGAAGGACTAGAGTATGGAACATGAGAGCCATAGTTAGAGGCAACATCAAAGGGATAATCATGCAATAATCAAGAGGAGGAATTCAACAACTTAATTTGAAAATACTTCTCATCAATCCATACATTTCATCTCATGATGTTTTGTTGTTTGAGAGGATCAAACATTCGATAGGATTTTGACTCTTCAAAGTATCCAATCATGATGCAAGCATGACTCTTTACATCCAACTTATTTATACAATCATTGGGAATGTGAGCCCATGCAACACATACAAACACACGGAGGTGGCTAATTGAAGGATACTTACCATAACATTGTTCAACTGGAGTCATGGAAGGAACAACTCTAGTCAATATGTGACTAAGAAAATAATTTACACAATACACCTCTTCAGTCCAGAAGTGAAGAGACAAATCCTTAGCATACAAAATACATCTAGCCATTTCGACTAATGTCTGATTCTTGCGTTCTGCGATGCCAATCGGCTAAGGTGTGTGAGGAACTAACTGCTTCCTGTCAATAATATATCGAATAAGGTATTATTCAATGGATATATGGAAATACACACCACCATTTTTTGTTCTCAAGTGTTTTATGCATATACCACAAATATTTTTAACAAAGGCCCAAAACTCCTTGAAATTTTCAAAGGCAAGGTTCTTATTCTTCAAGAAAAAGACCCACATAAAGTGAGAGAAATAATCAATAGAGGTTAAAATGTACCTTGCACCTCCAAATGAAGATAGATTGATGCAGTAGACATCACTATGAACCTGAGATGCAATGAGAATCACAGAGACCATCTGGTCTTTTGACAAGGTTGAAGGATTAAACACACATGTATCCATTCGAGATGGAATTCATGCACTCCATTAACATCAACCTACTATTCATCTATAAGTAAATTAATATAAACACATATCCAAATAACAGATAAATGACACATTATAGATCAGAACCATTGTAGATTTATTATTCCTTCCATTCCATAACACACAAGTATACATAAAGTAAACTATATTCAACATCCATAGAGTTTCATGTCTCGATTAGATAATTCCCAAGAGTTACAACATACTACGCTCTCTGCAATCCTCATACCTCAAAGATATGATAGAATCATACTTATATTCATAAGCATTACAATATTACAAAGTCTCAGAGTGAGATTTACACACAACACCTTAATGAATATTATATGTGAGTGTCTAACTCTCTAATCATCTAACTCTATTTATGATGTCCTTGCTTCTTTTTATAGCTTTATCTGCTCAAGATCTTTGTCTCTTTCTGCTCTGCTCCACTCATTCTACTGAAAAAATACCTCACATGCTTATGGCACCTGCCTATACTCCATGAAGTCTTCCAAAATCATGGAAATATTAACTACCTCACCAACTCATCTTTTGTCATTTCCATGATCTCTTATTGTTGCTAGTTGTAGTCGTTTGAGAAGATTTCCTAAAAATTTCTTTTTGGATTTCGACATGTGGTTTATTGATTTCTGGTGCACCTCAAAAATTGGACCAATATGCACTTGGTATAATTTTAGGCTTGGCGTGCAATATCAAAACTCATTCTGGCATGCAGTTCTTGTCCTTCTTGACACATTTAGCTCAGGAACGCGCAAAAATTGGAATGGGTGCGCACACAACTTCGAAGGAGGGCGAATAAAACTTGGAATGACTGTGCACAACTTCATTTGTGCATGCAAACAAAATTAACCCAAAACTTTAGATGCCAATAGGCACCCACCACTATTACTTGGATCATCCCCAAGCCAACAACTTTAAGGAATTATCGCATCAACGAATGAGACAATGCTTCTGAGTTCTTGCACAAACTACTTAAAGAATCACTCAAGCTCATTAACATAGCCCTTGAGATCTTGTGTGAGATGAATAGTAGCCTCGATGTCAACTGTTGTGGCCTGTGAAGATGTTAGGTTGGTTGTATTGATTTTTTCAATGAGAGGGTGGGAAACAACTTGCACGTAGAAAATTTGCGTAAACAAGAACAAGAACTTATCGGTTGCATAAGTGATTATCTCAGACATAATTTGATGCTTATCTCCAGCTGCAATGACCTCCTTCATTTTCGCTGCAATTTCCAGGATTCGACTAGCATGCTCCCTGAGAGGAAAAGAAGTCAAATATCTCTTTTGTTTTTTTACCTCTATTTATGTCGCGTGAACCTGATCTATGAGTGTACATACTTCTAGAAAATTTTGCAGATCCATACACAAGGAGAAGTTGTAGTCAACCATTTTCGGGAATGCTTCCACCCGAAGTTGGATATCGTGGAGAGAATCTTGGGTCGACTTAATCCATTGTTGGAATTGCGTGGTGGTTTGATCAGTGTGGTGGATTGGTTGATGAAGGGTAGTGAGTTGTAGTTCTATATTTTTCAGGCGAGATTTTGTTGCCAAGAGTTTAAATCCAAGAGGGATGTTGTGCCATTATGAAGAAGTAGTGGGAATCTATTCATATAGGCTATCCAAGACTCCAAGAAGGTCGATGAATGTTGTACTAATATCATTGTACTGGGCATGGAAGGATTTTATGAGCAGAACAAAATGAATATAGATTATTATTAAAATATTTTTAACATAGAATAACAGATATACAGTAAAACTAGTTTCTATTCAATAAGGAAATAAGATGAAACTGTAAAATGCAGCGAAAAACAAGCTTGCTAGAATGGTGGTGGCTTATCTCTAAGAAGGGATGTGACAAATGTGCTCATTCACAAGAAGATGATTACAATGAGGCTCTGAAGTCATTTTCTACAATAAATAGGAATTTCAAAAACCCTATACATCCAAAAACCTAATACTAGGAGATGAAGCACCAAAAGTCATGTGGGCCCCGTTTGGGTAAGTTAGTACATCAACTTCCTGAGGTCGTAACTTTTGCATACGATCTTCGTTTTAGGCGCACGATAGCCCATTGGAAAGGTCTATCCAAGGAATACACATGTTGGCATTAGATTTTGACTCTGTCTACATTCTAACTATGGAAAGCCCTAAAAACATTGTTTAGGGCCTCAAAATGGCCTCGGAAGTCAAAGACCCGAAAACTAGGAAAAAACTGCCAAACTGGAAAACTGCCAAAATGAGCCAGCTGGAATCAGTGGGAGCCCACAAACATCCATATGGATCAATCCTACCCCCTTAGGAAGAAATGGTCTCCATTGCGTTGAGTGCCCCCGTAAGATGACGAAATGTTTGATGAATTTGGCCCCGGGTGAGCCACTTGCCTTGGTGCAAGAGCTACCTTGCTTTAACAACTCGATAAATTTGGATCCTTTGTTGGCTAGTGCCCTTGACCTATGTGTCCAAAATATGATCATTCGATTCTGGTTGTATTCATTTTGGGTTGAGCTCTGTTGGTGTCAATTGTTCTGCTATCTATGAGTTTTCCAATAATGGTGGGAAATAAGGTCAAAGGAGATTCACGTTGAACATTGGGTGCAGGCCAAGGAAAGGAGGAATGTTGAGCTCAAAATAATTATCACCCACAACCTTGGATATGGTGTATGGCCCATAATGGAGTGGGTGAAGCTTCTGATGGGGCCCTGTAAGGCGTTCCTTCTGCAAGTGCAATCAAACTTTGTCGCCCACTTGAGACTTATGTGGCACCTGGTGTTGATCATGGTGTTGCTTGTACTTGTCATTGGACTTATGTAGGATATCCTAAACCTATTGGCCGATATGTTGGATCCGCTCAATGAACCCATTGGATTTGTCAGCTTCAGTTGGAGCAGGAGATGAGTCGGTCGAGGTGACCGCAAGGGGTAGTGCAACATCTATGGGACCCAATGGTTGGAATCCAAACCCCACCTGAAAGGGGATGTGGCCGGTTGAGGTATGCAGGGATCAGTTGTAGCTATGATGAATATAGGGAATACTCTCATCCCATGTGCAAGGGTGCTTGGAATTATACATGCGCAGGATATGCATGATCATTTGATTTATGACCTCGGTTTGGTCATTTTTCTAGGGGTGGAAGGTCGTGGGTTTTGTGAGCTTGGTGTCCAACAGTGACCAGAGGCTCGAATAGAATGTCATGAGAAATCGATTGTCTCGATCTGAGACAATGATTTGTGGGATTCCAAAATGTTCCCAGACTCATTCAAATAAAAGCTTGGTAGTGGCTTCTATTGTGATGCTCTTCTTAAAAGTGTACATAATCGCCATTTTAGAAAAGAGATCAACAACCACAAAAACACAGTCATTTCCCCGCTTGGTGGATGGGAGGCCCGACATGTAGTTCATTGAGATGGATTCCCATGGCCTGTCAGGAGTAGGTAGAGTGGTGTGCATTCCCTATTTCTTAGTGGTCGGTTTGTTAATAGCATAGGCAGTGCAAGACCTCATATACTTGCCGACCTCTTGTCGAAGTTTCAGTCAATAGAAATATTTATCAATCATTTCCACTATCTTTTTGATGCCGAAGTGTCCTACCACCCAACTGTAGTGGGCTTCCCATATCATCTTCACTCGCTCACTTGATGGAATGCATATATGGCCCTAATGGCACAGTAGCTCATCCTAATGATGGAAATTAGCGACAAATATGTTTACGACCAACATTTGGTAGGTGGTGGTGAAGTCTGAGTCTATTTCATAGAGTTGAGGCCATCGAGAGGTCTGGTGGCCACAAGAGTCTAACACTGTGGTGAGTGTCGCGATTGGCGGTCTACTGAGGAAATCAACGATGCAGTTGGTGCTTCCTATTTTATACTTTATGTTGAGGTGGAATTACTACAACTATGTGGACCACTTATGATGGTAGTCATTCTGCAATTTTCCATGTGTCTGCATGAACTGCAATGGATTATGATCTGTGTAGATGATTGTCTCCTTCCAAAGAATGTAATGTCTCCATTGGAGGAAGGCTTGCACAATGGAGTACATTTCTTTGTCGTATGTAGGGTACTTACAGACAACATCTGATAGTGGCTCACTATGATAGGGCATGGGGTAGTCATGTTGAGTGAGAACGACACCCACAACATAGTCTAAAGAATTTCTCTCGATATCAAAGGGTAGTTGCAGGTCCAGTAATGAAATTACTAGGGTTGAGCATAAGCGTTGCTTCAAATCATGGAACTCTTGTTGTTGGGACCGACCCCACATAAATTTTGTCTTACTACCACCCCCGTTTACTTGGATGAGGGCCCATGCAATATGGGATAATCCCAACATGAACCTGCAATAGAAATTAGCAAGGCCCAAGAAGCTATAAAGTTCAATGAGTGTGGTTGGGGCTCGCCAGTCACGGAGGACTTGGATCTTGGTTGGATCCACATGTAAACCATGTTGATCAACGATGTAGCCCAGGTAATGGACCCTTTCCATGTCGAAGGAGCATTTTTCCAAGTTAGTGTATAGCTTGTGTTGTCGTAGGGTGTGCAGATCTTGTTGAATATGCTACAAGTATTCTACCCAAGTCTTGATGTAAATGAGTATGTCATCCAGATACACCACTACAAAAGTATTGGTGAATGGTCGCAGGATATCGTCCATCATCCTCGTGAAAGTGGCTAGAGAATTTTTCAAACCAAAGGGCATGACCAACCATTCAAAAAGATCTTCCTTTGACTTGAAGGTGGCCTTCCATACATATGTCTACTCTATCCGGACCTGTTAGTAGCCTAACTTCATATCAATATTACTGAAGTATTTGGCCCCCGTGAGATGATCAAGGAGGTCGTCGATTCGGGAAATCAGGTATCGATTTCTAACTGTGATTTTATTCAGGGCCCAATAATCAATGCATAATTGCTAGGTTCCATCTTTTATATGTACCAACACGATTGGGCTTCCGTAAGGCGATGAGATGGGATGGATGTGCCCCTTGTGGAGCAGTTTTTGGATTTGTCGCTTGATCTCCTCATTCTCTAACAAAGAGTGACTATAGACTGTCCCATTAGGAAGTGGTGTGTCGGGGGTCAGATCAATGGGGTGCTTGACCTAACAATGTAGAGGTACCCCGATAGGCGAGGAGAAGATATCTGAGTATTCTTCCACGACCTTACCCACTTTCTTTTGCTGTGTGGAGAGGTCGATCACGGAGACCCTAGATGTGGCTGCGATCTTTCGCTCATTCTGAGAGTGAATCACGAAGAAGAAAAAATTATGCATTTGAGAGATGGCCTTCCTGTATTGCTTAGCAGAGATCAAGGAAAGAGAACTAGGTGGGATTGCCTCGGGTATCCTGTATAATTTCTTGTTCAAAGTAATAATAACATTGCGAGGCCTAGACTCATATACAACATGATGTTTCCATAAATATGTTTGGCCCAAAAGAAAATTACAAACCTTGAGAGGGGAAACATCACACAATACCTCGTCTTTGAATGTCTTGATGACGTATGACAGGCGACATTGTTGGTTGACGTGGATGTCGCTTCCTTAGCGGAGCCATCCGATGATGTAGGGCTATGGGTGCGGCGTTGTCGAAAGGGCGAGTCGCTTGAAAACCTCTACTGAGATGAGGTTCTTTTGGCTACCACTATCAACGATGAAATGCAGCGAGGTACCCTTGACCCACATCTGTGAATGAAAAATGCACTCGCCTTCCTCTTGCTCGTCTGGTTCACCAAGATCGAGTTTGGTGGTAGAAATGGTAACATTGGGTTTTGCATCAATGATTTGTCTCCCCCTTTCTGGATCTAACTTAGATTCAAAAACTGCATCTGATTCACAGGCTTTCACCTCAGCCACCAGCAACTGCTTTGAGTGATAATCAACAGTGTTATGCCAGGGGATCTTATGGAAGTCACACCACTTCCCGGTATGTTTCTTTGTCTTTCCTGTGTCCTTCTTTGCTTGAGGCTTGGACTGGTTATCCTAAGGATGTTCATCTTTGCTATATCCTTTTTTCTATGGGTTGGGGCCACCCTTTCTTAGCTTTTTCTGTGAGGGGTTCCTAGGCCCAAACTGTCGCGTCTTTGGTTTGAGCTTCTACTCAATTTTGACAACATATCGGTAGGTCACACCCAAGGATGAGATGTCCATAAACTCCATTTCATCCTGGATGTATCTATGTAGACCGACGTGATAATTGAGCACCAAATGTCACTCAGAATCTTTGATACCCAGCTTCATGCGTAAGGTATGGAAGATATTTTTGAACTCGAGCACTGCTTGGTCTCTTTCCTGCCAAAGTGTGGTCCATTTTGTGTACAGGTCATCATAACTTCTGGCAAGGTAGTATTGTTCCTTAATAGTGTCCCTGAAGGACTCCCAGATGATCTCGACTGTAAATAATGAGGGTTCCTCTGTTTCCTTTTGCTCACAGAAATTTTCCCACCAATCTTTGACATGGGGAACAACTTCAAGGAGAGAAAAAGTAATTGTTTCTCTATTCGAGAATTTATTGACAAAGAAATACCCTTCTAGCAGATTCAACCATTTGTCTACAACTTTTGTGTCTAACTTACCTTCAAATATAGGAATATCGGAGTTGATTTGTACCTTGAAAGGGGTGGCACCTCAATTTTAGGAAGACGCATCGCCTATTGGTAGCCACCGACGGATTTGCGCAAAACTATATATAATATCGTTCCTCTGTTGCATGAGGGATTCCTCGAGAAACATTTTGAAAGGATTTCCTGTCCCGTCGACTTTCTTTTATCCCGCCATGAGAGGTCGCTTGGGCATGCGAGATATTTTTTCCTCAAGAGAAACAAGATCGAGACCCAATTCTTTGTACCCTAACCTCGTTGGGGACATGCATTAAGAACGAGAAGGAGTAGACTTCTTTGATACCACTGATCCAAATTTTATGAGAAGAATGAAATGAATATGGATTATTATTAAAAGATTCTTAACACAGAATAACAGATATACAGTAAAATGGGTTTCTATCCAATAAGGAAATAAGATGAAACTGTAAAATGCAGCGAAAATCAAGCTTGCTAGAATGGTGGCGGCTTATCTCTGAGAAAATATGTGACGGTTGTGCTCATTCGAAAGAAGATGATTACAATGAGGCTCTGGAGGTCTTTTTACAATAAACATGAATGTCAAAAACCCTATACATCCAAAAACCTAACCCTAGGAGATGAAGCACCAAAATTCATGTGGGCCCCATTTTGGTAAGTTAGTACATCAATTTCCTGGGGTCGTAACTTTTTCATATGATCTTCGTTTTAGGTGCATGATATCTCATTGGAAAGGTCTATCTGATAAATATGCATGTTGTCGTCAAGCTTTGAGTCTATTTACAATTTAATCGCGGCGAGCCCTAAAAACGCACTTTAGGGCCTCAAAACGGCCCCAGAAGTCAAGGACCCGAAAGCTAGAAAAAAACTGCCAAATTGAAAAACTGCCAAAATGAGCAAGTTAGAATCGGTGGGAGTCCATCGACATCCATCTAAATCACATCAAGCACATCTATGATTACAATATCCATTAATAGAGAGATATTTGGGTTAGATTAACCTTCAAGTCCTTAATGAAACCATACAACTCGATTTCTTTTGAATATATTTTACACACATTCCTATCAAGTCTTGTGGTTTTTAGGCCCAACTGGTACATGAACTATAAAGACATCACAATGGTGGAGGCCCAAAATATAACATATAGTTATAGAGAACTAAGTTATTCAATGAAGAAAATTGCATGACCTCCATTCTTTCTATCATAATTCATTTTTTGTTACACTACAAGAGGGTCCTTGGGTGTCTCTTCAACACTCGTGAACTTTTTCACTTTATCCATCTGGGAAGTAATTTTGATTATATCAAAAAGGGGAACATGGACCGTCACTTTAACTAAGATATTGGTCACATTAACATTTAATTTCACATTATCATTCTTGTTCGATGTTGATGGAGGTGTTCAATCAATATTTAAATAAAAGGGAAACCTAGTCCAACCTTTCTTTGGTGGCTCAAAAGTACTACCAAGTTGTGAAGTATGGAATGCTTTGTTTCTTACAATGTATTGAAGGTATTTCTCTTTCTCATGCTTATTCTTAGACTTTTCATGCATGGAATTCAAAATTCTAAATCTTGCTAACCTCACCGTATCAATTTTTTTTGTTCAATTTGCTCACTAGTGACCATATTGGTTTTCTGAAATATAGTATATATGGGATCCAAATATTCAACAAAGTCCATACATTGAAGGCCACTAGGATCTTCATCTTCCTCGTAATCTCGGTTGTTAGTGCATTCCCATTCACTATGTGACTCATTACCAGGAAAACACCATTGGATTCCTTCTTGATTATTCATATCATAAGGGACAAGGGGATTAGGCACTTTTTACTCATGAGGAAGTATATTTCTATTCCACCCTTGATTTCCTTTGGGTTGGCTATTGTTATTATATTGAGGTATAGAAAGAAAATTTTGTTATTGACTCCCTTTACTTTCTAAAATAATTACCTATTTTAAGGAGAGTGGTTTGTTGTAGCATGATTTTAGTTGTTATTGTTTCAAAATTCTGAGCTAAAGCCATTATTATAGGTTCTTGGGTAGGATCAACATTGTTCATGATCATAGACTTTATCTCTGCACTAGCATGAGGTGCACTAAATGGCTCTACTTTGGAGGCTAACATATTTTCTTCAATGTTGTCACCAATCTACTATTTTATATTTTTTAAAATTCATTTTTGAATGTAAAAATGGATTAGGGATGCTGAAAAACTCCAGGGGCACTAAGATTACATAAAAATAATTACTCAAATCTGCGGATCTAACAATTTTTAGCGATATTTCAACCAAATATCCTCAAAAAGAAGAACCAAAACATATAACATTTAACCTACAACTGATTTATGTAACAAACACCTAAATATTTGCGCAATGTAAAGTGGTTTGAAACCAAGTTGCATCTTGCTGTACCTCTGAGATTTTACATTCACATAATATCTCATTTTCATAACGCTTCCTATATTCGTCGCAACACAATGCAATTTGTTTAAAATGAATATAATGATTCAGTCCAAAACTCTTCACCGAGATGTCTATTTTAGAGCAGCCTTAGCCAAATAGTATAATGCCATGTTTTGTGATTTGGAATTGGCATTAGAGTGTCTCTCCAGGTTCTCAAATAAACAATATTACGTGGTTGATTCAACTTTTGTTGTAAGGATTTATTTATATGTATTAAATATCAAACTCATGGGCCGTAGTCAATAATGGTGGCTTCCGTCCACGCACAACGCAATAATAGTCAATCAATTCAACGCGTGAATGAAAGTATTGTCAGGAACGAACCTTAGCAATAATAGTGAATCAATTCAATTCGTGAATCAAAGTATCTTCTGAAGAACGAGACTGAGCAATAATAGTGAATCACTTCAACGCGTGAATGAAAGTATTTGTCAAGAAACGACTTGAACAGTTTGTGGTGTCACATTCACTTATTGCTTGATCGTGATGATGACTGGTGGCTGAATTAACCACGGAGTTTCCTTAGTCAAAGAAAACACCAAATCTTAACAAAAGTCGCGCATTTGTTGAACTCTCTTTTCATCGTGACCTGGCTGTTAAATGAAATTGATCTATTTTGCGAAGAAATCGTTGCCAAGGAAATTGGAATATAAGAATTGGAGTAATTACTTTTTAGCTCTAACTCGACCATCCAACCATCTTGACTTACAGCATCATGACATGTATTTATGATTATGAACAGAGAATCTACTTGCGTTTACTTTACTTTTCGATTTATGGTTGGCAAGAGTTTTGTCATAACCACCGTATTTCAACCTATATGATTTGAAAGCAGTAGGCTATCAATTTCTGCACTAAAAAATTCAATTTAAACAATAGGAAATTGTGATTTTAAATAGATTTAAGTTGTCAAATTTAGCTATAACAACCAAAATATAGAATAGTTAAACAATGTCTATTTAAAATGTATTTTGATATTTCGTGCATTTATGGTTTCATAACAGTGCCCATCATATTCGAAATGGTTGGTAAAATAAATTAAGTGAGAAAATTGTGATTTTATACAAATTTAAGTTGCCAAATTCCATTAACAAAAACCAAAACATAGAACATTTAAACAAGGTGGATTTGAAATGTATTCTCACAATATATTTTATTTTGATTTCCCTTTCAATATGTTACTGAAAGGTGCATCACCTTGAAGACCTATTTCTGCTCGAAAAGCATCAGTAGTGAATATACGCTCATATTGCAAATGTCTAAATTCCACAACATATGGTTCTCAATATACATTATGAGTCAAAAGAAGAGAAAGAGAGACACACGCCTAATCAATCTGTTGATCGACGCAATATGTTTAGATACTGTTGATCGACGCAATATATTTTGCTCTTCAATTATGAGGCTCTGTAGGCATCAATGTCAAGCTGGCGATTGAACAATCAGAGTTACAAATAGACAGCTTATAACCATCAATCAACACAATTGTTTACAAAATTCTCCCTCTCTGTGATTAGCTGTTGAAAACAAAAACCATAGTAAAGTCACCATTGTGAGTTGACATTTACCCAGGACTTGCAGGTTCTTGTTGGCAAGGTTTCAGTAACACTTTTTTAATGGTTCAAGGAACCATTGGAAAGTCACCATCTCATCAACTGTTAGCTGATCATTTACTAGCCTATCGGCGTACATCTCCCTGTAATATGACGGCACAATCACAATGAATAAATTACCCATGCCATCGTTCAGAATGAACTCTATATCTCGGTGCACGTGTCCAGCTAACACAGAGTTTGCATATAATCCATCCGAGCATAATTGGATATAAACCATCAGAGCACTTTTAAATATAATCCATCAGAGCATGCTTGAATACATTGATAGAACTCTCCCATGAGCCTACCAGGAGGAAATCAGAGAATATAAGTCTTCAAATTTACCGAAAATTCACGGATTGTCCTTACCAAAAATGAATATAACTATTCAAATTTACATTAGAATATTATAATCATGGAATAAAATCACTGAATAAATTATAATACAGAGAACAAAACACTGATTGTACTTGCCAAAAATGAACATGCCTATTCAAATTTACAGCTCCTAGACAAAAGGAGTTTCTGTTGAATCTCTACATTAACTTTTTGGAGTGCGGCCAATTAATTAGCCACATCATGGGTGAAATCTGCTTAATTTATGGCTTAATAACATTATAACTTACACTTATTGTTGGCATGTTTTACAGGTAGTGTATTCTTGTCATTGATGGCAAGTATAACAACGACGATGGCTTAAGTATAGGAAGAATGTGCTAGGCGGGCTCTAGAAGTATTTTGAGAAGATGCAGCAGAGCAAGCTCGATAAGATCAGAAGAGATAGTGCAGAGTATGTGTGTTTGTTATTGATGGCAAAGATCACGACCAACAATGTAGGGATAATGGCATGGCAATGGCAAGTTCAACAAGTGATCGTTGGATCCCATTCAGAAGCATAAACTCCAGGAGTCAAAGAAGAAACTCACGACAAGAATGATGAAATCGCGAAATGCAAAACCACTCCATTTCGAAGTTTCGGATACCGGGAGTTGGAGGAGTCAAGAGTCGAGATTCTTCATCACAGGAGTCCCAAAGTTGCGAAATGTGAAACGTCGAAATCCCGAAACAGGCACATCAACAAAGACTCCATTTCGGAGTTTCGGATACCGGGAGTTGGAGGAGTCAAGAGTCTAGACTCTTCATCATAGGAGTCTCGAAGTTGAGAAATGTGAAACGTCAAAATACCGGACCGTTGATTTGACTCCATTTCGAAGTTTCGAATACCGAGAGTTGGAAGTGTTGAAACACTTCACCACAGGAATGCTGAAATGTCGGAATCCCGAAATGAAAAAACACCTTTTGGTGCAAGTTATGGATACCGGTAGTTGGAAGTGTCGAAACACTTCACTAGAGGAATGCCGAAATGCGAAAAACACATTTTGGTGCAAGTTTCGGATACCGGGAGTTGGAAGTCTCGAAACACTTCACCACAGGAATGCCAAAATGTGAAAACACCTTTTGGTGCAGGTTTCGGATACCGAGAGTTGGAAGTGTCAAAACACTTCACCACAGGAATGTTGAAATGTCGAAATGCCGAAATGCGAAAAACACGTTTGGGTGCAGGTTCCGGATACCGGGAGTTGGAGTGTCGAAACACTTCACCACAGGAACGCCGAAATGTCGAAACACGAAGCTAATCTCCATTTCAGAGATCGCGACTTGGAGAGTCGAGATGCGTCACAACAAGAATTCACGACATGCGAAATCGCGAAATGCTGAAATGCGAAATGCGTGTTCAGAATTGGCCCCTAGTCATAACTTATGGTCACATCGACGAAGGCTCAAGGGAGGAGCTAGAATGAAGCTAATCTTCATTTCGGAGATCGCGACTTGGAGAGTCGAGATGCCTCACAACAGGAATTGTCGAAATGTGAATTGCGAAAGCGCCTTCTGAACAGGCGTGTGGTCACCGCCTGAGGCCACATGTGAAAGGAAAGGTGAAAGGTGCCAAAGGAACAAGGCTCAATAGGTTGATAGTGTAACTGCTAGAAACGATTGATGGATTTTGTTAGNTGCAACAAAGAGGATGAGCTCGACTATGATAGAGAAGACGAAGAGTCTCAACTGCTAGACAGGCTAAGGAATCTCAACATAACACTCAGTGATGATGGACGCATGGGTTTAATCGCCAGAGAAGTTGAAGAGTTGCAATGATGATCAGGTAGATCACTCGACATGGGGAGAGCATGCAGAAGCATTGTGAATAGAGGAGGTAGAAGATGCACACAGGGTATAAAAACAAAAAACAAAGAAGAGATGTGGGTTGTTTTTTAGAGTGATTCATCCATGTAGAAGGAGGCAGTGTGCAGCAGCTGAAATACAGAGAAGAGGAATGGTGCATTGAATGAACATGGCGCATAGAGCATAAAAGGCAGAAGAACAGAAAGCACAAGGCAGGTGTGCAGGAAGACAGTGAGGCAGATAGAGCAGGGCAGTGTAGCAGAACAATGATGAGACTGCTAAGCCATTGATGAACATTATATCACTGTAATAAGTTTCAGTAGCAAAGATTTATATTTCAGGGTGGTTGGGAGGTGCTAGGGAGGACTGTTGTCCTCAGAGATTCAAGTGGGTGATTGAACACAGGGAGTTGTACCTTCCATCTGGTTGCAGCCAGAGAAACCAGGGTGGCAGGGTGGTGCA
>SNQJ01S0086104.1:0-34105 GCA_010110895.2 Picea sitchensis | reverse complement strand
CTCTACCTGCAATTTCCTCAACTTTCTTGCAGCTAAACAAGTTGTTAGTATCTCATGCACAATATCATTTCACTGCAACATTTGCATTCAACCCATAAAGTGATTTTCAGAATTATATTAATCTAAAATTTCCATCACTTCCAGCTATTATTCATATTAAATGGAATGAAACCATCATTCCTTGCATATGCATTACTAGCAAC
Source organism: Picea sitchensis (assembly GCA_010110895.2). NCBI lineage: Eukaryota > Viridiplantae > Streptophyta > Pinopsida > Pinales > Pinaceae > Picea > Picea sitchensis. The sequence goes on along the minus strand of SNQJ01S0086104.1, from coordinate 33,902 downwards.
CATAATTTTCATAATGTAGTCAAACATTACCAAAAAATAACACCAATGTGCCAATACCCATGGCCACACTTACCCAATGCATCCTTGCATTAACTCCAGAATACGATATATCCATGTCATGCATTCCACCATGGTGAGTCAGGAGGTATAGCTAATGCCTCAACACATCATCCAAACTCTTCCTCACAACCTATCTAATCATTTGGATACCTTCCTCTTCAAACCATACATAACACTAGAAATATAACTCTCTCTGTTTTTTTTTCCACGAAAAAAAAAGTGTAATTTTATTCATCCGAAGAGACAAAATTACATTATGTAGGTGCGTTTAAGAACAATTAATTTGTGAGCACAGATGGTTCATGACTGCATCTAGTTGGTAATCATCAAGTGATGTCCCTCAGTCCCAAAAAAGGCATTCGAGGAAATACAATAGCAACAAACTTAACATAAAAACTGAAAATCATAGGGAGAGAAAACCCATAGGGATTCATTCAACATCAAAAACTCCGAATCAATATTTAGAAAGATGACCGAAAATACGACAACATCTTTATCAACATCTTTAGCCATGCTATAAACAATTTTTCCTGGATACACAACCCATCATTAGTCTCATGCAAATATCATGTTTGCATTATATATATATATATATATATATATATACTGCTCTTAGTCTATAATCATGCCATATGCATGTTCAGGCATGTCTACATGCACAAATGCACATCAATATGCATTAAACATTTAATTCTCATCATGCCTACTCATGCACATGCATTCTAGCTTTATTGTTTGCATCATGCATTACTTCCATTATGCACTCTAATGCATCATTATTTCAACTTTATTTATTTATCTATTTTTGTTTTTCATTGTCATTGAGTGGTTCATTGTGAAGCACTATTTGACCACTCAAGATCACTATGCTCCAAATGGAATGCTACATTCCTCCATTTGCAAATGTACCCTACTTCCACTGCACATTCCGATAATAGAGGAAACTTTATTGATCTAAGTACTTTTAGAAAAAAGCAGCTAAGTCACAACTAAAAATTCCTTCTTCATTCATTCCTATGCTTGCAGATAGAGATGACTGATCCACTCCATGAGTCACACTTCATCTCATGAGATCCTTTCCTTTCTCTTGTAGCAAACCTTGTCATCTTCACTACATATCCACCTTCAAGAATATGGAGTCCTCCTTAACTCCTTGCATGCAAATGATACTTTCACCTGTTGACTTCATGATTTATGTGAGAACATCTATTGATTTTCCTTTGCAATCCATTCAGAATCTGTAGCATATTAATACTAATCTTTATATGCTCCTCCTTAGTCCTTTTTCATTCTTGCACCACTTGCTCTATAGCCCCACACTTCTCTTTGCAATTCTTTGATGCTTCAACCAACTATACAAGCTTTGACCTACTTCTTGGTCTAATGGAACCTGGGATTAATATAGAATGGACCCACACAATCCTCATTTGTGGAATCGTATCCTCTTGCTAGCAATCCCTTCACACAACATTCTCTAATGGAGTGCTCCTTTGCTCATTAACAATGCCCTGTTAATAAGCTAAACCCTTTTTTTTTTAATTTTTCCAAGCTATTGCACTTCAAATGTGCTGTTATAATTAGGCATAGGCACTAACATGAGTTTCAATACTCTTCCTTACCCAACAATGCCTCTAGCACTCACCTATATCATTTGGGAAAGTTTCTCCAAATTTTGACATTATTTGGAAAAATCTTCACATCGAGTAGTTACATGGTTCATATAATCCAATTCCACTTTTTCTTGCAACTTTATGGAGCAACCCGATGCCCCCCTAGATAAATTAGACCTTTTGTCATGTATCCTCTAGATTACCCTTCCAATGACTATACTCCTGCTTTAATCAGATTTATGAACTAAAAGTTATGGCTTCCTAAAATTCCCATTTTGCTCAATGGTGTTCTTCAAGTCCACCAGAAACCTTTCTTTTGATTCCTTGAAAATTCTTTGTCTCAAAACTAAATTCTGGGTGGATATATGGATTATCCTATCCAATAACTTTCCAATGACTACTTTCTTGCTCAATTCTGAGCATTGAGCAAAAATTTATAGTCAATTGAATATTGTCAGTTTATCCCTTTTGTGCACCTTCTACCAAGTGCAAAGTAATCTCAAACACCAACTTTGGACACCTACACAGGTGATTATCTTAGGAACCATGGAAACTTTTCTATGTGAAACATATAATTCTAGTGACATTGAATTTACAACAACTCTCAAATTGTCAAACTGATGCTTCAATCAAAATCTGTAGTAATATGGAAATGGCAACTTTGTCCCTTTGCCCTTTCCCCCGACTTAACAATTTTAGCCCCGTTTAAGCATCCATATGCCAACTCATTTGGATTTTTGATAGAATCCAAATTGGGTATCTTCATGAATACTGTAACATACCTGACCACTCACGGGCTAGGCTATGCCACTAAATCTGACTGCAACACACCCAACCACCCGTAGGCTAGGCAGCTGTAGTCCCAAGACTCAGTTCTCTGATCTTATCTCGAAAACAAAGGACTTCTCAACAATGTTAGAATCATGCACACCACATGCATAAGACAAGATCCATGCCACAACATAAAAAAGATAAACAACGTGCCATGCAAAACAAATAGCCAATAGACAGGCACATTAAAAATACATATCTCATAGATAATTAAATGCATAGCGGAAATAAACATTACACATAAAACACACAGAACACTTATCTTTGCAAGTAAATGTTCACCAACTGGCTGCAGACCAAGGATGTTCCTCCCAACCATAGACACTGTTGTTCATTTACTCTCAACAACAACTCACCCTTGATCCAGGGCTATGAATCCACAAGGATGGGTCCCAGGCTGAGCCTACACACACAACAGTTGGCTAAGTAGCTCTCAGGTTTCCCAACCTCACAACAAATCCTAATTTCCATCTCTCTTTCCCCCTCAGCCTGCACATCCCCAAGAAATGAACACCTTTCTCTACCATGAAGTCCCTGAGGCTGTTCCATTTCTCTCCAGGGCTCTATTGTTACTGATCAGTAAATCTCCCTACTGGAAACTCCAAGGACTCTTAGCCGTGGACAGTTCCATCCAAACTGCCATCAATTTCATGCACACATGCATCCATTCCCTCCTGGAATGATCAATAAATCATTACAACCATTCAATGATGTCTCTCCTCTTCCTTCCCTTCATTTCCATGCTCATCCCAAGAGCACACGAACTAGCAGTAGTGAGTGAAGAGGAAGAAGACCAAGGGGACAAGGGGAAGAAGATGAACTAGGGGAAGAACGATCCCCTAACTTCACCCCAAGACACCCTCATGCCGCCATTCATATCCATGCTTAGACCAAGAACATACGAATGCAACGAGAGTGAGGCTCCCAAAAAATGAAGAGTGGAAAAGGCGTAGCAATGAATGAATAAGAACAAGTGAACCCCCACCCAAACCAAATATGGGTTTATATAATTACTTGGAAATCAAGAACCACATGGCCTCCCCCAAGAAGCTCATGTAACCCCTTTTCTCCATAAAATAAATTATGGGTAAATAAAATAATAATAAAAATAATTATCCCCTCAAGCCCCCTCTCTCGTGGAATCATAGCTCCCTATCTCTTTTTTCGTTGTCCATCTTGCAACTAACAATGTATTTTATTAATGTATATGAATTGTTACATTTATTAGGCACTCTGGCCCCTTTTCAACTTTACCGGCTCAATAGCCTAAGCCATATTTACATAATACATTATAGTTCATAAGGGTTAGAACCGAGATGTTACAAATACCTTCTAATAAATCTATCAAAATTTCACTTTCATCTATCAAAATGTTACAACCTACAAAAGTTTTGACTATTTCCCATTTTTAATTTGGTGTGGTACATGTGTCTTCTCTCTCACCCTGTACACTTTCAGGTACCAAGATTCCAAATTTGGTTTCATGGATGTATTCTATGGTTTATTGGCTTTCCATAAACTACTCATGTGTCTCAAAATGACTTTTGAGGAAGGAGTTATACCCTTTATAAGTAAACTAGTACCAAAATTTTACCTTGCACTGTTTTAATGGTAACTTTCTCATACAAGCTATGTTTTGCGTCCAAAATATCTCGTTGGAAATCTCTCTCTAAGTTATTTGTTTAACCTACATAAACTCTATGTGTTACCTTAGGTAATTACAATTTCAAAAACTTGAATTCCTAAAAATGTTGTTTAGAGCCTCAAAATTCCCCTTCAAGTTGATGACCTTCGAAATATGGAGAAATTTGTAGAAAAAATGATTATTTTACTGCTATAACAATCTTTTAGTCTACGTTGTTAATCTCAAAATTGGGAGTAATGTTATCCATTGACCCGCTAAACCATTACTAGGCCCATCGATGAATATCCATTGTTGATCACACAAGTTGAAACAATATGGACCGTTAATCCGAGCTCCATTGATGATCAATGATTGGCGTCTTCCTTTGGACCCACATAACACTCTGCAAAAATTGTCGACTCGACCGTCGACCATCGACCTCTTCCTTTGGTAACCTACTTGCAAGACAACGCTAAATCGGCCAACCCAACCATCAACCATCGACTGTCAACGATTTCTCTGGGACGAATGGAATGCTTTACTAATTCAGTTGACCTGATCATCGACCATTTCTTGGCTTATGTGACAACCAAGATGATGTGGCATGGCACATGGGTGCTAACATGGCATGACACTTAGATTCTCACATGGCATGACATGTGGATGATAACACAGGATGACACATGATCGACCTCTTCCCCCTCATAGACGATCGATAATTTCTCTTGGATGAACCAAACACCTCGCCATTTTCGTCAACTTGACCATCGACCATCGACAATCTCTGTTGGTGAACAAAGCACTTTTACAAACTTACCGATCCGACCATCGGTCTACTCTACCTTCTAAACTATTGAAAAGGAATTCAGATCGTCGATTTGATCCATTTTCCAAACTGTCGAAAATGAGTCTCGACCATTGATTTGATCCATTTTCTAAACTACCGAAAATGAATCTAGACAGTCAATTTGATCCATTTTCCAAATCGTCGAAAATAAATCCAGACCGTCGATTTGATCTATTTTCCAAACTGCCAAAAATGAATCTCAACCATCGATCCATCAAACTTCGCCCAATTCTTCTGTGGCCATTACAACATGATTTTCGACCTTCCAAGTCGCATTTTAACTCTAGAACTCTGCAGATTGATGCCCTGTATCATCTGTTCAACATTTTTTAGGAATTTAAAACTCAAATTTGCTCACGAATTTGGGGATTTCACTATGATTTTCTCCATTTTCCCCCAAATTTGTCACAGGTCAAAATTTGTAACAATGAGATTTACTAAATTCACGTTGGTTCTTAGGCCATACGGGTCTAGTGTTGAACCAGAAGCTCTGATACCAATTTGCAACAAACCCAACACCAATGCTGAGTCCTGTCACTATATAAAATGAATTAACCTGCTAAACACAAATTTAAAAATGCCCCCATACATATAGAATAACCCAAGGGGCATTAAGCCCATAATTTATCGTGCATCTAACAACATGTATTAAAACATGAATGCAACTGTTCAATTAAACCAATGATTACACAACATTCATATATTCATTTACACAATAAAATATTCATAATAGAACAACACTCATTGGTTAATAAAGTAACCAATTGCTTGCATATGAAGGATGAACCTTCCAACTATAAGCACCGCTGTTCATTTTCTCTCAACATTAGGTCACCCTCGAGCTATGACTATGGGTCCACAAGGAGAACTATCCCTATTGTCTACTCACTCTCGACACACAGTAACCCCAAACCCAGGTTCCAAACTCCAATAGTAGTTCCAATCCACCATGTCTCTTCCCCACAACCTGCGTAACCCAAGGAATGTACCCCTTTAATTTATCACAACCCCTCGATCTATGCCATTCGTTTATTAGGGATTCCAGTGCACTCGGTTGGCCAAGAATATCTTAGTTGGGGACCCCAGGAACTCTCAATTGCTTTAGGAGTGCTCACAACATCCTTCATAAATCTCTTGAGGAATTTCCTCAACATGAAAACAAACTTTAAGATTACAACTCATTTTACATGCACACATGCCTCTTTCTCAGCATAAAATGCCAAACCATGGCTGCCTTCAAGCACAACATGGATGGTGCTCTTCTTAGTACTGAGCTCCCCTCTTGCTACCCAAAAATTGCAAGTAAAAACTATCTTCTTTTTGCATATGAATTTCCTTCTTCTCCCTTGCTTGTTTGACTTACACTCTTCTCAAGGATGATTGTACTTCAACCCCATGCTCCCAATAACTCTAGGATGTGACTCCTCACACCTACCCTCGTACATGAGTTTAATGATTGACCTTGGGAACACTCAACAACAAAATAAGGTTATACACAATGATAATAATTCTAGGAAAGTGGGTTGGATTAATACCCATGAACATTTCCCTCTTGGAGTCCTCTCTCTCTTGTGGAATCATGACCCCCTATCATTTTCATCCCTCTCGTATCACAACCAATGATTATCAGTTTTATTAATCATTTCAATGTACCATTTACACAGTTTGGCTCTCAACCATATTAGTCAATACAGGCTCTTCGCCCAGAGATATCAGCTCACCAACCTAATTCACATTTATACAATTACATTATAATTTGCGAGGATTAAAATCATGGATGTTGCATCTAAGCAGTGATCATTGATGACAATCACTATCAGAGACAAGGAATTTTACAATGATGAAAATGGAATCCAGGGTACAACATGAATCCTGCTATGTGATGAAAGGTCTTTCCATGGAACACAGGGAAAACTACTCAATCAGTGACCAATGATAAATGACATCTGTTGAGTGCAAAGTAACTTACCAATGATGAAAGTAAATCCCAAAGTTTTACTAATGTATAAGTTTATCTCCTAGAACAATGCCAGATTTTGGTAGCTTGGAGGTACTTCTGCATTGCTGACACTCAACATGTAGAAGAGATCAAGCATATTTCTCTCTTAAGTGAATTTATAAAGTGTTTTTATAAAGTTACTTTACAAAGTGATTTTATAAAGTCAAGTTGAGCATTTTGTTATTTAATGGGTAAAAAGTGACTTTATGACTTTTGGGTCGCTTAAGCGATTTACGTGAAATCAACGGATGATTAAGTCATGACCGTTGATCTCAAGAGGGAAAGATATAATCCTTTCATCTCTTTGGAAGACCAAGGGTTAGGGGAGTTACTCATTGATGAATAATAAAAGGAGCTTGAGAGAGAAGAGGGGGCACACCTTTGAGGAGAGATTGGAGAGGAATGTGAAGAGTCACTGATATTCCGAGAGAGACCAAGACAGTTTGAGCTAGAGGAAAGAGTCACAACAAAGTTAGATTGACACAAATTCCAAGGAGTGGAGGAGGCACGCATCCTAAGATAGATTCAACATTAAAGGATAGTTTGTACAATACAAATTGAGGAGCCCGTATAGCTTCTCTAGGCACAAAAATCAAGGAAGCCATTTCAACACAGTTTTGGCATGATTTTCTAGGCACCTAGCCAAGGAAGAATCTGTACAAAAAGGTGCAACAACTGTGCAAAAATTTCAAGAAGGTTTTGCTATCAAGGAGGTTGTAATGTTCAGGTTGTACAACAGGAATTTGAGAAAAGATTTTATGGTATGATTTTTATGGTCTTTGGCACATTTTTCAAGGTGATATTGTTGCTGTAATTAATGATGAATTTATTGTTGCTGTAAAATCAAAATTTTCCTAAGAGATCAATAAGAAGAATATCTCCTAGACCGTTTTTCCCATGTTGGGGTTTTTTCCAGGGGCATTGCACATAAATTCATTGCATCAAATGTGGTGATTTTGTCTATTGTTCATTTATATTTCCGCTGCTATATTTTCAGATTTCTTAATCACTTGTATTTCTGCTCATAGTTCCAGCAAGTGCATGTGGTTCCATTGCTTTATTGGTGAATAACTATAGGAGGATGAAATCTTGTGTTGGCTAAGTGTTTGAGATCAATTTTAAACATGGTATCAAAGTTAGAGCTCTGAGGTTCAATAGACAAGAGATTTGACAGTTGATTTGCAGTGAGTGCAGAGGGGTTTTGCCTAGAATAAGGAAGGGAAATAGGACGTCTCTTGGTGAGATGCCAAGAGCAAGGGACCTTTGGTGCGATGCTAAGGTTGAGATCTTTGGTGAGATTCTAGGATTAGGATCTTTGGTGAGATGACAAGATCAAGGCTTGAATCAAGAAGGACTTTTATTCAAGGAGGTATTAGATAGGTGGAGAAGGAATTCCATCTAGAGATCATGCGGGTCAAGCATGAGAGAGAGCAGATGCAATCTCAGGTTGTCTTAAGAGGGATTTTGGAGCTGAGTTCCAGAGGGAGTTAGGAGTTGGATCATTTTCAATGAGAGATAAGGAGGCTCATCTCAACAGGCCCATGAGGTTTGAGATGACATTGATGGGGGATGAGCACATGGATCTTGATCAGAGTTCATTGCAGGTAGCTGGAGATGCTTTGCGTTCAGATGGAGCAGAGGATTCCAATGTAGAGGGAGGGGCTACAATAGTAGATGACATGATGGGGTTTTATACAGATCCAGGTGGAGGCTCCAAAAGTACTATCTAAGAGGGAGTGTTAGATTTTGGTAGCTCGAAGGTACTTCTGCATTGTCTATGCTCAACATGTAGAAGAGATAGAGCATATTTCTCTTTTAAGTGACTTTATAAAGTGTTTTTTATAAAGTGATTTTATAAATTCAAGTTGAACCTTTTATTATTTAATGGGTAAAAAGTGACTTTATGACTTTTGGGTCACTTAAGTGATTTAAGTGAACTCAAAAGATGATTAAGTCGTGTCCATTGATCTCAAGATGGCAAGATCTAATCTTGACCGTTCATCTATTTGGAAGACCAAGGGTTAGGGGAGTTACTCAATAATGAGTAATAAAAAGATCTTGAGAGAGAAGAGGGGGCACACCTTTGAGGAGAGCTTGGAGATGAATGTGAAGAATCACTCATATTACGAGAGAGACCAAGAGGAAAGTTGAGGAAAGTGTAGTAGTAAAGCTGGATTGGCATGAATTCCAAGGAGTGGAGGAGGTACACATCCCAAGACATCTTCAACATTAAAGGACAATCTGTACAATATGGATTGAGGAGGCCATACAACTGATTTAGGCACATAAGTCAAGGAAACCATTTCAACATAGTTTTGGAACAATTTTCTAGGCACATAGCCAAGGAAGAATCTATACATAAAGGTGCAAAAACACTGCACATATTTTGAGAAGGTTTTGCTGTCAAGGAGGCCGTATTGTTCACGCTGTACAACAAAAATATGAGCAGAGATTTTGTGGTCTTTGGAATGTTTTTTGAGGTGATATTGTTGTTGTAATTAATGCTGAATTTATTGTTGCTGTAAACTCAGAATTTTCCTAAGAGCTCAATAAGAAGAATATCTCCTAGACTGGTTTTCCCATGTTGGGGTTTTTTCCAGTGTCATTGCCCATAAATTTATTGTGTCCAATGTGGTGTTTTTTTCTACTGTTCATTTATATTTTCGCTGCTATATTTTTAGATTGCTTAGCCACTTGTATTTCTACTCATAGTTCCAATAAATATGTGTGGTTCCATTTATTTATTGGTGAATAAATATATGAGGTTGAAATCTTGTGTTTGATAAGTGTTTGACATCGGTTTTCAACAAACAATGTGTTGTAGTCGATAATGTGAATGAAACGAGGAATACTTCTACAATAACATGAGAGAACAATCATTGGATATGATTGTAAACTAAGAAAAACTTGAATTAGGGAATGGTCAACATGGACAATTTGGATAGCTAACGAATGGTTGACATGAGTTTATCAAATTTTTTTTTTTTGAACATTAGCATGACACAACAATGATTAGGGTAGAAACTAATTCAAAGGAGACAAATGATATAAACCATCAATGCAATAGGCATCAAGGCATACTCCACAAGGATTGGAATAGTAACCAATCAGAGGAATTCAAAGGTGCACTCAAAATCATGGTATAAATCCTAAGATAATACCAAAATCCAATTTCAAAGATAAAGGAATCAAAATAGGTGCTTTGTTCAAGGGTGACACTAACAAACTTTCTGCCACACTTATTAATGAATCATTAAGATCTTGATTACCCCCCCCACTTTTTATAAATATTTTTTTTGGTCCTTTTCATATTATAAAGCCCGAAAAAGAATAAAACAATTGCATATATAGTGGAATAGACAAGTGTCACAGTGCGAGAAACTGTATTTCAAGTACATGAAACAAACTTATGTGAAAAGAAAGAAACAAGCAATGTGCATGATGTGGAAACTCATAAGTCTATCTGCTCCAAGGAATATGAGTATGGAATGCATAAACAACTGATGAAATGGTCAACAATGGATGTGATTGCATCACAATAATCATACAAAAGAAAACTGCAATGGATCATTTGGTACAAATGTGCAAACAATAGTGAGCAATGAAAATTAAAATCATACAAAATTAATGGGAGTCCACTAGGGAACTATCCAAAAAAATAGATTAGAAGAATCATCCAACTTTTTACTTCATAGTCATGGTGAGATTAATGGGGCTCCCCGACCTATGAGAGAAACTCAGTATGGGTGCCAAAATGTCAAGCAAGGTGCTAACTAGGGTAGCCTGTGATGGGAAGGAGCTACTGCATGAGTCATAGCAAACACCATATGTGGAGAGGTTAATTCCATAACTCATTGAGTTTTACCCTAGGTGTATCGATGCAAAATAAATCTAATAGTTCAAATTGTAGGCCAAGATATTTATCCCTTTATGATAGATTATGACCATTTACCTCAAAGTCACAAAAATGACACTTACAAAATGCCAATTCCAATAAAGTACAACCATACAAAAGGTCGAACTACATTACTCGAGGTCAGACTGAATAAAACATTAAAATAAGGACCAAATTCAATAATTGAAAAGGGAAAAAATGACTTTACTACGGAAACATATGGTAAAGAAGCAATAAAACATAGTAAAACCAAGTTTTTTTCACTTTTTTCCATTGTAATTTACTGTTTAGAGAAACAAACCACCTTTTACCCTTGAGACCAATTTGTTAATTCTGGGAGATTCAACTACTGGATTTTGATTCCTTCAGTGCTAAGTGAACCTTCATCCCTGGGTTTTCAATTTTGTCAATTCAATTTTTTTAATTCCATAATTTTTGGCACATGATAGACCCTTTTCAGATTGGGATTTGCATAGATGGGGCCCAAATTTACTGTGCATGCATACATAGAGCCCTATGTGAAATCTTGATAAGAATACACCACATACATGCCACTATATTCATTGTAGGCTATGCACATGCTCGAGAATTTGGAAAAAAAAAATGCCATTAACTTAATTTGCATAGATGGGGCCCAAATTTACTGTGCATGCATACATAGAGCCCTATGTGAAATCTTGATAAGAATACACCACATACATGCCACTATATTCATTGTAGGCTATGCACATGCTCGAGAATTTGGAAAAAAAAAATGCCATTAACTTAATATCGCCTAATTGAATCTAACTAATTAGGGGGAAAGAGAAAGACACATTGGAGAGAGAGAGAGAGAGAGAGAGAGAGAGAGAGAGAGAGAGAGAGAGAGAGGTTGTGTATATAAAAAAACATAAACACACACACACACACACACACACGTGCAAAAAATTATGTGGTTGCAATTTTTCCATGATTATGGACGTGCATGTTTTATGAAAATCATGTGACAAATGCCAATCTAGGACATAATTATCTAAAGAATTAGTAAATTCATTAAACCTCCTTGGCACATGAATATAATTAATAAATTCAAAATGACACTCATGAAGTATCACTCATAAAAACTTTTGGAGAAGGGAGAGATCATGCACATGATATATTTTATTAAACCAAACACAAACATTTGAGAATCCTAGTGGGAGAATATACCACCCACGACACTGAAGCAAGGTTTTAGGTGCATCTATTGGACCCATATGTGAATCCTATGCACATGGGGAATCTGGCAACATCTACCAACTAAGAATGAACTGAGAGACAAAATAAAATAAAATAGAAAGAAAATAACTTATATTACAATATGTACAAGGGCATCATAAGGCATCACTACCTACACATAATACCTCTTTAGATAAATCCCATTATAGGGCTCATCCAATGGGATCCCTTCATAATCCACTAGCTCATAAGATTTTTTTCATAAAACAATCCTCACAATGTAAGGATTATGCCACATAGGTTTAAACTTGCCTACCTTAAGTGTATCTTTCTCCGAATCATAAACTAAGACCATATCTCCATAAAATACTCAAGGATGGACATCCTTATCATATTTATCCTTAATGCAATTCTTATGAACCTTGTTCATTGTAGCTACATATTATTCAAGGTGTTCGGAAGGATCTCACTAGCTAGCTTCAAGGAAGAGATTTCCCATTCAATTGGAATAACTACCTTTACGCCATGCACTAGTTGGAATGGGGTAAAACCCATGGTAGTCATTTTTGAGGTTTGATATGCTCAAAGAGATGGGGATAGCACTAGATGCCAATTTATTTTATTTTTATTATCCATCCTTTAAAGCACAATCTTCAAGACCTTGTTAATGACTTCTACTTGACCATTGACTTGAGGATAGTACGAAAATGAGTGCTCTTGGTGAAAACTAAACTAAGCATCTAGTTTTGTCATCATCTTGTTTTGGAAATGAGATCCATGATCAATGATTATCTCTTTAGATATGTCAAACCTAGCAATAATGTGATTGAATATAAATATCAATTTCATCTTACCATCATTCACAAAGGTTGGCATTGCTTCGGTCCACTTGGTCATGTAGACAAAAATGACAAAAATGTACTTATGACTGTCAAAAGAAGCAAGAGGGCTCTCCATAAAATCAACACCCCACTTTTTGAAGGGGTCTATGGTGATGATAGGGTGTAACGAAGCATAGTGAGAATGTATATACTTAGTAAAAGTTTGACAAGGATGACATTTCTTGACAATGTAAATGCAATCTTCAAAGATTGATGATCAAAAGTATCCTACATGCAAAATTTTTAAGGGCTATAGCCATCTTATAAATATGACCACTACATGATCCATGCTCCACTATGACAATCATTCAAAACCTTCTTAGACTCCTTGTGAGTCAGACACTGACAAAATAACAAGTCGATCCCTTGACGATGCACATTTCCATCTATTATGATGTATTTCTAAGCTTGGTGTAAAGACATTGACACCCATCATGCAAAATATGAGAATTAACTTTCCAGGTCTTAAGATACACACGTATATCTCCTTAATATGGATTGTTGGTGGCAACGAGGAAGAGATGTTCATCTGGTAAGGAGTCATCAACTACAGTTCCTTAATGTCACAATGTAACTCAACATCAACTCGACAAAGTTCAAAGACTTCTTAGATTTTGATGATACATAATCCAAGTCAAAATCTTGTAATATGACTATCCATTTCACATACTTGCCCCTCAGTATTCGATGATATGACACATTATGTTGCATTGGGTTGGAAGACAATAGTGTGTCTAAGAAGAATGTATTGACAAACATTTTGGACATTTTGGATGAATACAAGCAGTGACTTCTCATTATGATCATACTTCAATTCTAGTCTAGTGATCCCTTTACTTAGATAATATGTCATGTGTGATCCATATTCCTCAACTAGGACCATATTGATGGATAATTCAAAATGTTGCAAGATATAATAAGAAGTCCCAATTGCAATTCGAAGGACTAAAAAATGGCACTGATACGAGAGATTTATTCAAAGCATTGAAATATCACTATGTTTGATCATCACATGAGAATGAAACTCATTTCTTCAAAGGAATATGGAGCCTTTTGTAATCTCATTGTAATATATGATGAACCCTTGCAAAAAAATCACTTTCCTTTGAAGGATTTTCAATTGGTGAATAGTGCTTGGGGGATGCAATTGAAGGATTGGTTTAATCTTAGAGGGATCCACCATAATCACATACTTGGAAACAATGAAACCAAGCAATCTTGTATAAATGACATAAAAAATGCACTTTTGTGGGTTTAATAGAATCTCATAATATTGACACCTTTCAGTCATAGCTCATAGGTGGGATATATGCTTAGGTATTCCCTTTGAATGAGCAGTAAATCATCCAAATAAGCCTCCATAATTTCATTAATGTCATGAAATGCGTATGACATGGTCCATTGGAGAGTGACACCAACATTTTTAAGATCAAATGACATTTTTCAATAGGCAAAGTGCCCCAAGGACAGACATAAGTGGTCTATTGATGCAAACAAAACACCTTCCTCAATAGTAGGGGTTCACCCCAAGGTAAAGTCCCAATTAGACATCATATTGTTTGGAGTAGGGAACCCATCTAGATCCTAACCTAGAAACCATTACTAGTTTGGGCATGAGAATGCAAATATGAAATGCATAATGCAATCTTAGTCTACTTGTCCTAGCTAGGAGAAAATGTTTAACCAGTGGAGACAAGACTAAATATATTATGAGATTTATCTCCAGATTAGAAATCTATTCTATAAATAATAGTACACACACACACACACACACACACACACACACACACACACACACACACACACACACACACACACACACACATGAATAAAGTCAAGAAAAGTATGCAACTAAATTACTCTCCATAGTCTTGAGTTCACCACACGCACACACACACACACACACACACACACACACACAAACACACACATGAATAAAGTCAAGAAAATTCTGTAACTAAATTACTTTCCATAGTCTTGAGTTCACCACATAAAAGAAAATAGATACAGAAGGAAAAAATATAACCATGAGTTCCCATATAGAGAAGTCTATAATAGAAATCACACAATCTTACATTAATTCTAGTACACGGTAAGCAAAAGAAATAGTTCATAACCTATTTATCACACCAGAGTCCAATATTTCAAGAGAAATGTTGATTAAAACTAGCTTCTACTTATTCAAAACTCATAAAATAGTTTACAAGTGTGTGCACAAGCGGAAAACCCTCCTTCTTTCTCCTAGGTTACATTTATAACTTTTACAATAATTGACTCTTGGTCGCTTCAATTCCAATCTTGACAGTTTTGATTCTATTCAACTCCATCCTTTTCTTTTGTAATAACTCCTGATATCCCCAAAAGTAATTTGTTGTCATCTGGGATTTATAATTAATTCTAAGCCTTGCTCTCCATATATATTTTCCATGCATCATATTATGAGGATATATTTTCTATGCACTCGTGGCTTAAAGTTTTATATACCACCTCATATGTAGCTAAGTCCTTTGACATGTTCCCCAGGGAATTCTTGAGAATATTGATAAATGAATCAATCAAATTAATGTCCCTTGAATGAGTTGATACATGTTCCATCAATAATTCCTTAATTGTATTTAACGTTGTTCATATGGAGATTTGGTTTCGCTCAATTATTTCTTCTAGCTCCTTCATCCTTTTAGCAGGTGGTTGAGGTGTGCTCATTTCATAGAGTGGAGGTATATGACATCTTTCGACAACCTTCTATGCATCCTAGTGGAGATACTAACATTTATTAACTACAATGGTGATATCCTTTTCAAGACATGATCTTGCTGACCTACATTTATCCACTGTTGTATAATTTCATTGAACATCCTTTTGAATCATTGTTGGGAGGTTACTTGGAGTGTCTCTTTATTCCGTCTGCCATTTTATTAGTTCATCTAATCCTAATTGCACTCCATACAATACTAAACCTTGGTAATCTAATTCATGTATGTTGTTGTACATTTTCCTTTGTGTAGCATTGAACCCATCTCGTATAGAGAAAGAACATGCCTTGAATTAAAATAGGTTGGTTAGATCTCCTTCAAGGTGTGCTACTTGTGTTTTCAAAAAAAAAAAATCTATCTCATAGTCTTCTGTTTCTTTGAATATTTTGAGAATGTTGACCTTTGTTACTTGTGTACAAGGGACATTTGTAGAAACTGTAGCCACTGGACCTTTATCTATGCCTCTAAGAACATGGGTTTCTGTTGTAATTGTTAACTATGGGACTCCAACCAACTTCAAATTCTTTTGCATTTTCCTTACTATTTGTTTCTTTATTTTGTTGAAAAACAATGTGTCCAACATTGCAACTGATTCCGACTTTGATGAGGTGAAATGGCCTAAGCCCATTTCAGGGAGT
Source organism: Picea sitchensis (assembly GCA_010110895.2). NCBI lineage: Eukaryota > Viridiplantae > Streptophyta > Pinopsida > Pinales > Pinaceae > Picea > Picea sitchensis. The sequence goes on along the minus strand of SNQJ01S0086104.1, from coordinate 17,567 downwards.
GGAAAATGGCCTCCAATGATGGATTTCATCACATGATTAGTTGAAGTCTTGATATTAAATTAGATTTTTTCCATGTGCTCTATGTCGTCCATTTTCTCTTTCTTCTTTTTCTTTGTCTCTTCGTTGGCTTTAAATTCTTTTTCCTCCCTTGCCTTCCTCTCTTCAACCTCCCTTTCTATTATCTTTCTACTTCATGTTCTCTAAGTAATTCTTCTTTTCTACAGACCTCTACTCATTCTTCATTGTGTTTCTTCTCTCTATTTAGATGTTCTTCTTCTGTTGCTTTCTCTTTTTCTTCTTGTTTAGTATTTTCTTTGTTTTTCTATGCCTTCTTGTCATCTTTGGCTCCTTTTTCTTTTCTTCCAATCCTCATTATTAGATCATCCAAAGATGTGTCTTTCCAATAGATATCTTCCTTGAGCCACACTTCATTTTGATAGGGCCATCTATATTTACATACTAACAAGTGGTGGGATATTACACCACTAGGGTCCTGCCTCATGAATCTCTCTGTTCCAAAATGGAAAACAACTAGTACTTCACCTTATTCCTTAGTTGTTTTTGCAATGTCTATGTTGTATGCACCTACACTCAGTGGCAAGGGATCCAAAAGGAGATTTCTTATTTCGGGAAAGGATCGCTCCAACTCCATTTATGTAAGTTCGATAAGCTATTTCCCATAGGACCAATTTATCTGGAATGAACTTTGGTAGCAGGTGTGGAGGCTAAGTGGTTCCAAATATTCTCATGTAAGTTCCTTTGTCTATCACATACCAGTCATCAATGACACTTATCATTTGCATGGCCTTTTCTATCATGCATTGCCTTTTCTATACTTATGCTTCCATGGCATCTGACAATACACATGTATTGGTTTCTCATTAGGTATCCACTTCCATCCCTTCCCTAGAAAACTGTTATTAGTGCACACTACATCCGACATATATGAGGACATATATAATGTTGGGGGATCTTGGTAGCGAGGTACTTGATTCTGAATATGGCCTAGATTAATGTAGCTGATAGGATAATGACCCAGTTAAAATATATCGATCTTTGTTACTTGATACATTAGAGGTACCTAGGCCTCTTTGAATTGGGTTGCATCCTCTTCCTCTTATAGCCTACTAGACAAGGCATAACTATATTATAAGGTGTTATGAGGTTTGTTGTGTGGTACACACCTTCCCATCACGATTTGAATTTCTTTTATGGAATCCACCAACTATTAAGTAATTGATGATACTTGAGGGTAAATTGCAAAACCCATTCATATGTTAGGTCAACCTATGGTATGTTAAACTTGTACCATATATCTAGGTTTGAAGGCTAGAAAGATGTGATAACTTTTCCATCTCTATTTTTAATGAGTCTATCATAAATGTTTATGCAGGTATTCAACCAAGATATGACTTCAATGCAAGGAAACACAACTGATATAGATACAACCCTATGAATACCAAACCTCTTGATATCCTAGTATATACCAACATTCAATTTCTTATATCCTTTTGATGGTGGTAGTTTGTGGTATGTCTCTTCTCGGAACATTTGATATATATCACCCCATTGGTAACCGGTTCCTTTATTGATTATGCACATTGTATCCCTATATAATGGCCCCATTTCCTTATATTCTTCTAACTCTTTTGATGTTTCTCTATATGGGCTAATTTTGTGAATTGTCTCCTTATATTTATGTGTTCTCCTGTAAGCCATCTTCGAGTCTTGTAACTCATCCATGTCAACAAAAAAATAGTGCACATTGGAAATGTTAAGAAAATCAATATTACAGAGCCCATGTCCATTTCCTTATTGGTTAACTTTATTAAAACTTTAATATTGTTTCTTGAGATGAGGAATTTTCTTATTGTCTCGAGAGGATTTGGACGCTTCTAGTCCATCTCACTACTAGTTATACCAAGCTATGCTCATAGGCATGCTCATTTTTGGAAGGTGATTAGCAAGACGCCAATGGAGACCTTAGGGTAACGAAATTTCTACCTTACCATTCTTAGACATTGTTTGCAAAGTAAGGAACCATCCATATCCACATGGTCTAAACAATGACTTCAACCTTAAGAAAATGCAAATTTAACTATTGATGCTAGCATTGGTGTGGGTTTTTTCGTCACTTGATCCACCCATTTTTCATTTTGAAAAGGAGTTGATGAAGCTACTTGGGTTGGCTATGATAGCATGAATATTGGGAATGGAACTAAATGGCATCATGTCAAGTGTGTGATAGGGTCAAATAATAAAGTGCTGGGCCAAAAATAACTAGGGTATGGGCACCATTCCTATGGAATTTTTCTTTCTCATGCTACGATAGGTGTCAAACTTTGAACAAGTGGTGAATGATCATAGATAGGTTTGTTTATGAGAGGGTTGCAATTTTATAGTGGGTCACATGGGGTAACATATAATGCATGTAGGAAAGGTTCATCTCCTTCCCATTTAGACTTATCTGAAAATGAAACCCTAGTGGGAGGAGTAAGAGATATAATGAAATTGTGGGAACCAAGGGAATAAGCAAAGAAGGCAGATGATAATATTCAAATGAAAGGAACATATTGTATTAAATTGGAACTTGAAAAGGTAATCGACATGGCTTACCTGGCTATATGCACAACTATCGATGGGTAATTGGAGCGTGAGGTGACGTGGAGCTTGCTTGCCATTTTTCCTGCTGCAAGTGATAGGTGGATTCAAAGCGTTGCACATAGAACACCATAGGAAAGGGTAAAATTTTATGTAAAAAGAAAACACTTCTTTTCCTTTTTTAACCTTTGAGTATTTATATTCTCTTTTTTCCCCTTTTACCCTTTATAAACCTTTTATAAAACCTTTTTTTAGGCTTTCATGAGTTGTCATTTCCTTACAATCCCTTCTATATACACTCTATTGCATGGATTTGAATTCCATAATTAGTGTAGTGTGACATATCCCAAACTTCACCCTTTAATCCTCCGACTTTGTTGCATTGCAAAAAATATTGAAGGTTACACCTACATGCAATATATTACAAGTCTCGTTTTTCTTTTTTTTGTTTCGCTCTATCAAGGGGCTTTTAATATTCAAAATTTGCGACCTTTGTGACATATCACATTCTGAAAATTAAAATTTTGCACCTTGTCATGAGGTTATCATCTTCACAATCTTTTGAATCTTTGCGACATGTCCCACTTCATACACATTTTAACTTTGAATTTCTTGTGAATTTTGTTTTTCAAGACGTGTTGTTACAACTTGTTGGTGCATAGTGGGCAGACTCGGGGTTAATCATTAATAAACCAACAAAACCCTTAGAGATTGACCTTTTCGACATCACCTGCAAGCAAGTGAAATCTCACCCGAGGCATCTAGAGGGGCTGTAGGAACCAAGTTTCTGTAGTGATGAGGGGAAGTGAGGCATTCAACATGACCATATTATGCATTATCCATTCATCTACTATGTGCACAATTTCTATTACTTAACATGCATTATACCCTGTGCATGACAATACTCCACTTAACATTCATTCATTCATCATTAACTTAGTGCGCAATATCATAACAACATCTATCAATGACATATTAAGAATATTAATCATTCACCATCATTGCGTAGTAGTCATAAAAATAAATAGATCTATACTAACTATCCATCACATGCACCATAACACACATAAGCAACACATCAAGGCACAAGGTTTTAATGTGGTTCACTCCAAACTGGGCTATGTCCACAACAACTAGATTCTTATATTATTCATTGCAATCTTCTTACAACTACACACTACGCTTAAAAAAAGATGTATCAGTTAACATTACCGAAACCTACCTAAGTCGTTCCGTTGTAGTGCAAGCCTAAATCCCAAAACCCTCAGTCATAACCCAACTCGTCTGGACACTTAACAAAAAACTAGAGCATATAATGGATTCTCCAACATTCAACTCCCCACCAAAAATACTTCTACCCAAATACCCCTTACAATTTATAGCTTCACAGTAGGGCTAAGCCTATTACAAAATGGTTACAAAGTGGACATAATGTCCCCAAAATCCTAACTATTTTTTGCCTTTTTACACGTTGACTCTCAAACCTGCTCCAACTAATTTGCATGTGCTTCTCCTTAGCCAAAATGTCACGTGATCTGTTCCTGTGCGATCCCCAATACTTATCCAAAATATCATGCTCCAACAGACCCCCAACATTGACATGTGGCTCGTCCCTAGCCACTTCAGGCCCGTTTCTAGGTTGCCAAGAACTTCTGTAGTGTATCGCTAGCTGTTTCAACTTTTTCCCTGACTTGTGTTTCTTGCTGTACAATTTCCTCAGTCATTTCTGTAGTTAAGTGAGTCTTCAATGTTTCAACGGTTTCCTACATTACCTGCTTGACCTTGCCTTGAGTGGCTGCTAACTCTGCTGCCACCTTATATTCTTCTCTTGCAATACCTCAATATTTTGCATGTGAGCTTATTGATTCGCCCTTAGCTAATTTATTTATGAATATAGCTTCCTGTTTTCGACTATTTCTATTACCACGTATGTCGATAATGTACTAATTACTACTTTGAGATTCTCTTCCTTATCATGTGCAACATGTATCTTCTGGCCAATCTCTTGCAACTCCACATCTTCAATTACCTACATCCAAACTCCCGTGCTTTCTACATACAACTTAGCACATTCTACCTCCATACTCTTGATGTTTTCTATGCTTGTGGTGGCCATATTTTTACATTTCTCCCTTTTCTTCAAGGGAGTGCTTGGTATATATCGTGCCTCTAAGTTGGTGATCTTTGTTCGGAAGCCCTGAATGGCTTCGCTCAACTTTTTCACCTATTCCTTCAATGGGGTGTCTTCCTCACTTAGCACTTATGGAATAATGTTATAGACCCCCTCGACCGCTTGTTTGAATCTCTCTGCCTTGTGTGCTACCTCATCCCGCTCTAACCTGATTTGGTCATATGCTACTTGAAACATGGGTTTATCTGTGACTGTATTTTTTAGCTCCAATGAAGTCAACATTGCACACACTTGAAGTTCCTATGTCACTCTCGATTGTAATCCATACAAAATTTCTATAGGTAACTGAGACACCACTAAGTCAATATGACGTAGTGCCTTGGATTTCTCTTGCAATTATACCGTGGGGAGCTCTAAGGCTCTCGTTTCTATCTTCATTATTCATCTTTCTCTTGATACAATATATGTCATCTATTGTACCTCAACTATTTTCATTGTATTCTCTGCTTGCACTTGTTGTCCTGTTTGTACTATTGCAAGTTTCATGGTCTCCAAAAATTGTCACAACACAGTAATCTGTGCTTGCCTATCCAAATGCATTTCCTCTTGCTATTTTTCCATGTGCTCAAAAGCTTCATCTGTTTCTTACTTAAATTGGTATGCAATCTTATCCAAGTCATATTCTATGAGGGCTTGAATGACTGGTTCCTTTACAACTTTCCTTTTCTTGCGTTGTGTGGCTACTTTCCCCATGTCTTCTTCTTTTCTCTTCTATCATGTGTGCGAGACTGTCTTTGGTGTTTTTTTTTCCTGCGCCATTTCCTTTTCATGTTCTTCTCCTTCTTCTTCATATATGTCTTGTACTTCCAGGTTTTTTTTCTCCGACTGGTCTGTATCTGTCATTGGGATCTTCCAATCGTCATCCAATATTCCATAATGTGTCCCATCTCTTCCTCAATTAACCTTTTTCACTTGCACATTGCACATACATGTGATGGTGTCCTACCTTAAATCACGCAACTGGATTGTATGCTTTGACCACCTGTGGTGGTATGCTTGGTGTACTTTGAATGCTTGTGTGAATCATTTCCTTGTATGTATAAAAAACAACATTATTTTCTAACTGTCATACCTTATGTGTAGTATGCCATAAGTTTTGATATCTTGCGGCTAGGCATGGATTATATTTTACTCCCAAAAACTATGTATCATTCAACTCCCTCCATGATGATAATGCAATTAGAATTAATAGCCATGCATAATGAAATTCAATCCCTTTATCTTGTGCCTCTTCACAGTCGATCAAGAACTGGCTAAGAAAAAATGTCGCCCATTTCATCTTCATGCCCTCGATGCACTTCTCAATTGTCGCTATTACTGCCACTAGTACTTGGTCCCTCTGAGACTTCATTAACAATTTACAAGCTAATACTTGTGTCACAAACCTCACTATAGGGTCACATATACTTGCTACATCTAAACCGCATTGTCCTAGGAATGTATGAATCTTTTCTTTCATGCTCTCTGATAGATCCTTCTCATTCTTCTTGTCTGAAAATATCAGTGAAGGGTCCTCCCGTTGTGACGGTAGTCTAGTAATGTGACAATCAAATCTGTATCAATTGAGACCAACATGTCGAGCCACAAGTAACCTCCTTGTACATAAATCAACATCTTCACACAAGCATTAATCTCTGCGCTCCTCCCAAAGTGTGGTATGTCAAATAAGTTCAGAATGATAGCTTTTCTAAACGCTGTTGCGTGTATCTCTAGCTCTATCACAACCATTTCTATCTCTGCATTGAGGTACCTCTTCAAATACTTTCCTAACGCTATCTCCAAAAAATTCTTCTCATTCGTAATATCATGGTCTACATTCTTTAAACTCGGTATCAAGCCTAACATATCTTCCTCCATGATCACTCCAGGTAGGATTTCCGTCTCCACAAGATCGCACTTAGTGTCATTCGAAAATTTTACTGGCTTCACTGTATCCTTCCTTTGTGGTATGCAATATCTTAGAAATATCAACTCTGATGAGGAATCTCCTGGAATATCTTCCTGTACTATTATTAACAATGACTTACTGTGCTGTTTCTTTGGGGTTGATGTAGATGCTACTGCTGTCTTAGGTGGTTCCATCTTTCTCTGCAACAGTCTCCCTGTGACTAATGCTTGCAACTTTGCAACTCTCTCTCGACTCTGCAACTCCTTCTTTCTCGACTCTCTATTCAAACTGTAATCGACAATAACCTTTCCTCATTGATCCCTCTCTTGATTTTATACCTCATTTCCAGTTGTTAACTTACCTTGGAACCTAAACTTTCTGTCTAATCCACTAGTGCTATGCATTCAATACTTGGATTACTTCTGCATTAACTCTGAATCCTCCAACATATCGTGGTCTGGATCTATCAGTCTGTTACAATATATGTGGTACTTACCATTTATGACTATGCATCCCCGCCATTTTGACATGATGTTTCCTCATAAATTCCTTTTCCCATCACGTTTCCTCTGTAATTCTCTTTAAATGTTATCTGCATGATCACCTTTCTTTGCGCGATCTCTTCTTTTTGCGTGATTTTCCTGCTTATCCTATTTTATTGCTATATTAACTCCTGGAACTTTCAACTTTCTAGTTCTTCCCTGAACCATTATCTTTTTATGCTTTTTCTATTCACACTATAATATATAAATAAGGTTACTGCATAGTCAACCTAGTATGTGAGAGGAGGGTCATCCTTGTACAGTTTCAACCGACTCTCGTTAACTAGTGCTTCCATGACTTCTCCATCCAACTTCTCTAGCCGAAAAACACCTACATCTATCACCTATTTGATCACATATGGGCCTAACTAGTTGATGTAGGAGCATCGCCTTCAAAGTCAAAGACGCAAGCATGGAGGCAGGGACGTGACATCTCAACATTAATTTCAGAGATAAATTGGTTGTTGAGATATTTTGTAAACACCATTTAAAAAATGTAACATGTTTGTAAAGTCGTGAAGAACTGTAAGGGATTGAAGATATGGAGTGTTGACTCTTATATGGCAAGAACTATTAGTTATTGTAATAGGAAAGAGTAGGTAACCGCTAAGAGTTTGATAGGATAGGTTGCAGACAGGACGAGGGAGCTCATGGAGCCAGTCCTTGGATAGTTTTCATTGTTGCATTGTAAAAGTATTAGGAGATGATGAGATAGAGATCAGAGCGATCAGTAGAACAAAGTAGAGTAGAATAAACACTATGTAATTTGTTTTCATGAATGAATAGAACATACATAATTGTCCCGAATCCTCGGACTATGTTCATTTAACGTGTGATTGAATGAATGCAATATTCTGTGTGTATGGTTATTTTCATTTTCGTTCATGTATGATTGTTCGAGAGGTTGACTGTATGAGTTCGTGAGGAAACTGGATGAGTTTCAATTGTTTCTCTTCTGACACTCGTATGCAAGATGTGCATCTCAAACGCAAGGAGCGCGTTGATTGAGTCTTGTAGTGACTCAGAGAATTTCAAAGAGAACAAAGGAAAATTAAACTAGGTGCAAGGTGTGCACAACGTCGAGAGGCGACCAAGCGTCGAAGAACCCAAAACAGAGGAACGCCAGGTGGGCGAGAAGAATTTATTTTCAAGAAATACTTCGATCTAAGTTATCAATATCCAGAGAACGTAAGGTGTGCATGGGAAATAAAAAATCCCTTTAAGGATGAAGCTCAGAAGGGATAACACTTTAAAAAGTGTTGAAGAGATCCAAGAGTCAGACTCGCAGGAGGAGAAAAGGTTCGAAACCTTTGAACACTTAGAAAATATTCTAAGTCAGTGAGATCAAAATCTCAAAAGGAGGAGCGACAATGGTCATTGGATCAAATTGCAACAGATCAACAACCGTCTGATCAGAGTAAGGTGCATGAGCCTTAGCACTTCGCACACTCAGGAGAGAGAATTCACCAAGGGTTGAGAAATGAGATTTCTGAAGCCCAAAGAGCCAGAAATGCAAAGTAGAATCTCAATCATCCGATCGCAGGAATAGATCTGAGCCATCAGATTGTTCGAGGTAAACTTCAAGCATTGGATTTCCAGAGTGGATCTGAGTCGTCAGATACCGTGAGTCCTGGAGGAGGAAAGTTTGAAACTTGATATTTCCAAAGCGCAGAGAGCCGAAGGGCCGGAGCAAATCTAGACCGTTGGATCAAGGAGGACATGTGTTGATAGGTCAAAAGATCCAGAGGAAGGCAAAGGTCGAAGTGTTGAAACACCTGAAGCTCGAAGAGCCGAAGAGATGAGAGTCGTTGATCTATAAGTGGACACTTGTCAACATATCGCGAGCTCTAGGTAAAGATGTTGTGGATTTTTAGTTGAGAACTGAGACTGCCAAACCCCGAAGCCCCGAAGTGATTCAGATCCGTCAGATCTAGGAGAGATGTGTCATAGATCCATGCACTCTGGGTAAAGTCCTGAAGTAATCCTTGATCGTTAGATCAATAGGACACACGACATAAATCCACATACTTCGTGGGGAGAGACAAGTTGAGAGTTGAAAAGTCCGAAGTCTGGATACACGAAGGGATTGGATCCATTGATCTGAAGAGGACACACGTCAGTGGATTAGAGTATTTGGATAAGATCCAAAGAAGGAAAGGGTTGAATTTTGAGAACTCCGAAGTCCGGAGTTTCGAAGTGATCAACATTGTTGATTTCATGGGACAGGTGTCCATAGATCGTCAGCTCCAGAGGATTGGAGTACGAATGAGAGTTGGGTTTGAGATTTCAAAACCCTGAAGTCCAGAATTACAAAGAGATCATATTCGTTGAGCTCGAGGGGACAAATATGGTCCGTGGATTTGGAATATGCGGATATGAACTGTCAGTTCAGGCAGTATCGTCAAGATCGAGAGATCAATGATCCCGTAGCATTGCGGAGACATGAGTTGCGTGGAGTTTAAAATATTGAGGGCGGGCCGTAATCCAAACCGTGGTTTCGTCAAGAGGACACGTGGAGGCTGGAGGAGAATTGCGGGTCCAAAATTAGTTTGACTTCAAACCGCTTGTGTCCATGCCCGCAATCGCGTGGTCATCGCCTAAGGTCATATCACAAGAGGGCTTATTCGAAAAGGAGATAACACCCAACACTCTGAGATTTCGTAGGAAAGCGAAAGGGAAGGTCGCGGGTGCCATTTAAACTTTCACCATCAAGCCGAAAGGGCCTATGTGTAGTCAAAAAACGATACCAATAAGGTTTTAGAGAGTCATTCGACTCAAGAATTGGAGATCCTTTGACCGGGAGGTCGTGTAGCCCTACAAAGGAGTAGGGGGGATACATCACCAGTGCATCCTAAATTTCCCAAGGTGCTGCAAAAACTTGTTTTCATAGAGTAATACTAATTTTCCTGACTGGAACCTCTTCTGCTTGATGTGTCTATCATTCCAAGATTTTTCATGTGCCTTCTGTACTTGCTAATGGAACCCGATGAAAAATCGGTCTTCCTCTAGTGACATTAGATGTGATAGTCTTTCTTCTACTGCGCTAGAATCCCTAAGTTCTTTCATTGTAACAATGCATATAATCAGTACAATAAACTCCATAGGCATGATTTCTTCCTGACCATACACTAATCAAAAGGTGTCTGACCTATCAATTTATTACATGTATTCCTATAATCCCATAGCACTAAAATAATCCTTAAATCCTAATCGTCATGTCCTGCATTACATACCTTTTTCAATGCATTCTCCAGTATCTTATTAAAGGCTTCCACTATTCCATTTGCTTGAGGGTGATACATTGTTCTCTTTTGATGATGAATTTGGAACTTCTATGTCATTGCTGCAATTGTCTTGTTCAAAAAATGAGTCCCCTGATTTCTCATAAGTACTCTTGGATACCCAAAACTTGTAACTGCGTTCTCAAATGAGAATCATAGAGCTATCACTGTGATGCAATCTATGACTGGGTCTACCTCTGCTCATCGAGCTAGGTAGTTTGTTGCAGTAATTATGTACCTGGCTCCTAATCATCTTGCGGGTGGATTAATCGGTCCAACAAAATCTATGCTCCATTTTTCAAATTCTTGCAATGTGACTCGCGAATTCAAAGGCATCTCAACCCTTCTAGACAACTTTCCTACTCTCTAGAAGACATTACAACTATGACAATACTCCTTTGCATTTTTATGGAGGGTGGGCCACCATAGCCTTGCACACAAGATCTTCTGAGTTTTCACCTTTCCTGCAAAATGACCTCTTGCAATTGCAACATGCGCCTCTGCTAGGATCATTGATCTTTCATATTCTAATACACAACATCGTAGTATCCCATCTGTGCCTAAATTATATAGATTCCCTGCTGTCAACTGATAATTTGCTGCTTTAGCCACTAACTGCTTCTTTTGGGCTACTGTCATGTTGGATGGAGCTATTCCTATACTAAAAAATTGGACAATCTCTGCAAAATAGTCATCAACCATTTGAACTGCAAATAAGTGCGCATATGGTAAAATATCATCTAGATTCCTTGTGTCTTCCCTTGTCATTATGCAGGAGAGATGATCCGACCTTGCATTTAGTTTCCATGGCTTCACAATGAATTCAAATTCATACTCCTGGAAAAACAATAACCATTTACATATTCTCGCCCCTAACACTAGCTTGTTCACTATGTATCACAGTGTAGAGTGGTCTGTATACATCTTAAAGTGGGACCCCAATAGATAATGTTTGAAATTTTGCAAGGAATACACCATTGCTAAACCTTCACGTTCTGTCGTCGTGTAATTCTTCTCGACAGTCGACAACTTCCTACTAGCGAATGCAATCAGATGTTCTAACTCTCCCTCTCTTGGCTAAGCTAAAATTGTGCTGGGAGCTATAGAGGATGCATGCACATGCATGTGGAACTCTTTATCCAATTTGGGAATACTATAATGGTATCAATAACTAACTTCTGCTTCAATGTGTCCAGACCTTGATGACATTCTTCATTCCACTGAAGCTTGGCTTCTTTATTTAATAATTTTTCCATCGGAGTTGTAATCTGCACATATCCTTTAATAAACTTATTATAATAGAATATATGAACCAATATTGTTCTTAATTGTCTTATTGATGTAGGTGGTGGAAAATCAACAATCACAACTATATTTGCATGATCAACCAACTAACCTTGCTTGCATACCACATGACCCAACAAAATCCCAAAAGGTGTGCAAAAAATACACTTATTCAGATTTTGTGAGATCTGATATTGTTTACATCTATCGAGCATTAATCACAGAGTTTCTATATGATATTTCAATAAGATAAACATAGTCCAATCATCTAAGTACACTTCAAGAAACTTATGAATAAATTCCTTAAAGGATGCAACAACTACTCTAGAAAACAGAACATGTGCATTCTTTAATCCAAACGACATCACTATGTATTGGTAGCTTCCCCATTCTATCACAAATGTCATCTTATGTCTGTCGTCAGACACAATTTTGATCTGATGATACCATGAAAATGCATTAGTGAACAAGTGGGATTCATGCCCTCCTACATTCTCCAACACTTCGTTGGTAAATGGGGTCAGAAATGGGTCATGTAAACAAGCATCGTTTAGTTTCCTTATGTCTGCACAAATTCAAATTCTCCCTATTTTCTTATATTGAACTACCATTGGACTTATTCACTCCGACTCTGAAGGGCTCAATGATAGCGACTTCTAACATTTTGTCTATCTTTTCTTTCACTTTCTCCTTGTAATTCACATTTAATATGTAAGGTCTCTGTCTTACTGGATTAACGTATGGTTTTAATGGGATCTTGATCTCTCATAATTACCCAACAATCCCTTTCATCTATGAAAAGGTAGTCATAAACAAATCTTGATACTCGCACAATAAATATGCAATATTTCCAACAGTTTCATCGTTCCAATAATCTCCAATGTTCACAAACTTAGGGTTCTCTTTCGTGCCAATATTCACTTTGCGAAATATTAATGGCTTCACATACGTAACAAATTTGAGCTTTGGGCCTTCTACTGCATGCTCCCCTTCAGTCTCTAGTACTTTCACATTCCTTGGATCTTCTTCCTCTTGGTCTTCTCCAGTAACATTGTGTTAGGGACCTAACCTCCCTAACCCCTCACGTAGGTAGAATAACATAATTCCATGTAATAAAGGCCAATATTAATAAGGCCTAGCAATAAGGAAGAATAAGTCAAATGTAAGAAGACCTAATAGAAGCTTTCGCTTCTAGAAGGATATTCCTCTAGATTGTTCTTTTGGATAAATATATTTAGTATAAATAGGAGTAGAGGGTATGAGAAATATTGTCTTGGAGATTATTTTAATAGAGATTTTCTCTGCTGGAGGTTTCCCCCTCGAAGAGGCAAGTGAACATTGCTATCATTAATCAAGGTGCTCTTTCTGGTGTTATTTTGGTATTGTTCTGGTTATATCATTGTTTCTCTGCCATTTCTATGCTAAAATATTTCTATTCTGCATACTATTTTATATCTAGAATACTACACATTGTAACATTCTAGTATTTCATGAACTGTCATAGAGGATCTGTGCGCACTATATGAAGGTTCCATTTTCATATGGTCTTCTACTGTAAAAATATTACTTTTGATAACTTGCAAAGCTTCATCTACTAAAGGAGAATCTTCTTCAAAACTAAATGTGACCTTGAAATTCTAGTTCAGATTCTCCCAATCTATTGTCCCTCCGTGTACCTCCAGTTCTAGATACTAGTTCTTGGGAATCATCTCAAGTGTATGTATAAATCTGTGCATCCATTTCTACTTGGGTGCTTGAATCCAAGTCGTAAGGCACTACACAATATGATTCGTTGGACAACTAAACCTTGTATACTTCAACGCAATTTCTTCACCTTCTGTTCCAAATCTAATTTGCAAAAACTTTCTACACTATCGCCAATCTCCTATGTCTTGTTTATGTGTTTCCCACCATCTTGCCGAAGTCACTTTCAACATGACATCCAAAGCTAACAGTCTCTGTTGATTCGATATCTTCATTTCAAATTCTTCGATAAAATATTCTATAGGCTTTATTCTAGTATACTTTGATGGATCACATACATTCATTCCAATCCATCGCAAAGAGTGAGCAATGCGATCACATATTCTAGTCGATACTTCGTGCATCCTGTGTCGTCAATGTTTGAGTCCTTCTTCTGAATCTGATGCAAAATAGTTGATGCTTCTCCAACTAAGCATACCATTCGCAGTAGGATTGACGTAATCATCCATCTGCGTGGTCATATTATAGAAGTTATCAATTTATTTTCTTGCGGGTTCTACATACCTTCTCGCTTCTGTAGGGTCTAAGGGTGAAGTGACCTTTAAGTCTCCTACTTAAAAAATTATTTCCCTCTTCTTCAAGTTAATAATCGTTTTATTTTCAAAGGCCCAATCTAGTCCAAGCAAATCTAGATATGGTTAACTGTTATCCACGATCTTAATGACCTCAAATTCGGCTGCACTGCGCACTCCATCTATGTTAACAATTACTCCTAACAATCTTCCAATCGGTATTATCTTATGCTGGTTTTCCAATCTTAATTGAATTGGTGACCAAATTAACTTCGGTTTCCCCATTATTTCCCATGTCTGTTTTGGAAGAACATTTACATCAGATCCTAAGTCTAAAATGATCTTGTCCATGTCATAATCTCCTATTTTCACATTCAGTTTGATTTCTCTGTGTGTCCTCTTTTTGCGCAATACTTGGTTTACTTCTCTTTGTACTGCTAGTATTTCTTTGTCTTGACTGCACTGATAGATCATCCCACATCGTAAGTTCAATGATGTCTCATCCTTCATCAATTCTAAACATCTCTTTAGAAAATATTTCAAAGTGTTTACCTTCTTGACTGATATTTTTGGAATAGTGCAGTCATAGACTGATAGAATATCATATACTGGAGGCGCAGTTGATGTTGATGCTATCCAGTCTGACCCTATTATCTCCTTTCTGGGTTTCTGATATATCTCTTTCTCTTTTTTTGGGTCAAACCCTAACATAGGCCCAACTTCTTTCCTTATCCACTACTCGATCCCCTTTCCCTTTTCCATCGCATCCGATCCTGTTCTAGCTCCTCCCTGTGTAACTGCTGCTAGTCTAGGTTGATCATCATGTTGTTCTGCTGCTATCATCTGTATTCTTTGGTTTTTTTTCTGGTTCCCTCTTGCCTTCCATTTTACTATCAGTTGAGGAAAATCTTTCATCGCATGGTCCAATGCTTTGCAGTACGTGTATGTCGTGAAAGTATTTAGGCAGTTTCTCGCCAAATGTCCTAGTTGATTGAAGTTATAACAAATGATTGGTCCTCTTCCTCATCCTCGACCTCTGTCGAATCGTCCTCGTCCACCCTAATTAAATCCTCTCAGAGTATTGTACTGTGGAACTCCTCCTTTTGCTATGAAATTTTGATCTTGGACTCTGTATGCATTTGAAGTGCACTCTCTTATTAAGTTGAATGCATGAAAATCCTTCTCATCATGTCCTACAAACTTACAAAAATTACAAAACAAATTCATGGGTGTACTCTGGTACTTCTGAAATAATGGAAAAGTAGTCGGCTGATGTCCCTATGTCTTTCATATTTCACAATACCCCACTCTTGCCAATGGGTTCGATTCTCTTGTAGCCATGTACTACGCAAATGATGAGCACTCATCTTTACGATGGCCTTCTGTCTTAGATGTAATACACCAAACTTTATCACACTTTTCCTTTCCTTTCATTAGTTCTGACAATAGAATTATTAGCGCAACCAACTATGATTGAACTTGTTCCATCCTTGAGCCATCTCCTACATGATATACTTCTAAATTCATCACAATTTCTAATGCTTCTGGCTGCGACGTGAAATTCTACTGTGTTAGAGGACAATGAATGTGCGAAAATAGAGTTGCAACAAACCATTCTCTATTTTGTTCATAAGGAATATGGAATTTTAATCTACCCATCACATGTTTAAACCTCTGATCGTAATCCCAAACTTTCTCAGTCTGTATTTGCTTAATTTATTTTAGCTCTATGATATACTGTGACTTAGATTTTGGCTTCTGAAATTCCTTTAATAAAGCTTGTCCAATTTTTGCCAATGTCCTTGATTGTCCTTCCGGTGTAGTAGTTTGATACTTCATGTACCATAATAGTGCACAACCTCTGAACGTCATTGCTAACTGCACAATCTTTGTTGCCTCATCCTGGATATTCTTCGCAGTCCATATCGTCTCACATACAAAATATGTTTCTTTGGGTCTTGCGACCACGCTCCCTGGAATTTAGGCATCCTTAATGTATTATCTATTCATGTCATTGTATTCTGCATAGTACTTATCTTTGGTGATGTTGACAGACTCTGGTTCGCTGCACTACTTCTACTATTCTGACTATTGTTCTGACTTCCTCCACTAACTACAGGTTCTCTTAACAAAGTTCCATTTTATGCTTCAGATCTTGGTGATGCACAAGAGGTCATGAGTTCGACACAAATTCCAATATGAGATGGAATTCCTTCTTCTGTTGGACTACACCGAGGATCCTTTTATTTATCTTTCCTTTCTCTGTATGGTGTGATCTAAATCACTATGCAGGGTCTCTCTTCTCAAACACTTTGTGCTTCTCTTCTCTCTCAGCCACAGTATCCTTCTTACTATACCTAAACCTTTTCCCATAATGCAATACTCCAATATCTCCTTCTGAATAACTATCTTCCTCTCTTGGCATACTCATTCCATCCATTCCTTATTTATCCTTTTCATCTCTTTCCACTCTCAAACCATCCTCTAGTCATCCCCCAGTCCCCCTATGTGCATGGAAGAACCTAGCAATCAGATTCCATCTTCATAACATTCTTGTTGCATAACAACATCTTTATCCAAGTAGACAATGTGTTCAACAATATTTCGTGCAGACCCTTGAAGAATTCTCTCTCCTTGACACTATAAGACTGGGTACAATCTATTGCAAACTCTGTAATGTAACCCCCCAATATACTATTCAACCAAAAATCAACTGCGCGAGAAAATTTATTAGTTACTGTATTCAACTGTATGATTAACTCAAGAGTCCAGTTTCTCAGAGCCTCAATTCGGTATCTTCCACTATTCTCCACTAGCCTTTCTAACCATTTAGTCAAAATCATCAGAAACTCACCAAAGAAGATTTCATGAAGATCTATAAACACATACCTTTGCAACCATTGTTCATCGCTTAGCCATGGGTTCCTATTATGTTTTATGGCAAATTATCGTTCCTTCCTCCTTAACCATTATGTGATCTCTTCCTTATTCAGCCTCCAAAACATTCCCCTTAGTTACAGATTTTGGTCCCGACAACAAAACCATTTGTTTGCACGCGGTGGGAATTCCCGGGGTTAATCATTAATAATAAAAAAAACCCTTAGACGTCATCCCTTTCGAAAGCACATGCAAGCAAGTGAAGTCTCACCCGAGGCATGTAGAGGGGATGCAGGAACCAAGTTTCTGCAGTGATGAGAGGAAGTGAGGCATTCAACATGACCATATTATGCATTATCCATTCATCTACTATGTGCACAATTTCTATTACTTAACATGCATTATACCTTGTGCATGGTAGTACTCCACTTAATATTCATTCATTTATCACCAACTTAGTGCACAATATCATAACAACTTTTATCAGTGACATATTCAAAATAATTATCATTCACCATCATTGCGTAGTATTCATAATAGTAAACAGATATATACTAACTATCCATCACATGCATCATAACACACATAATCAACACATCAATACATAAGGTTTTAGTGTGGTTCACC
>SNQJ01S0086103.1:0-34106 GCA_010110895.2 Picea sitchensis | reverse complement strand
AACAAAACCCCAAAGCTTAACTCCCACAACAGAGATAGACAACGCATGCACAAAGACTTCAGTGTTTTCCCTCACAGCAGGAAGTGGCTCCTTTAAACAGGCAGCGGCTCCTTCAATCAGGCCGCGACAACTTCAAGCAGGCAGCATAACCCTTCAAGGAAGCAGCGGAACCTTCAAGCAGGCCGCGGCACCTTCAAGCAGGCAGCATAACCTTTCAAGGAAGCAGCGGAACCCTTCCTCAGATGGCAGAACCCTTACAAGGGATAGAGGCACCCTTCAGCACAAGGAAACAGCAAGGAGAGGGGACTGTGCACACTTACAACAGACTTGGACTGAGGCCGCTAACACAAGCAGGCTCCACGCTTTGTTAACAAGAGAACAAGTAAACAAGTGAGAGGGGAAGGGTCATTTAAATAGTAGTTAGGGCATAGAGATAGGGTTAGGATAACACAAGAGTTAGGGAGCGCTAGGGTTTAGGTGAGTTTAAAATGTCACATGCTTAAATTAAAATTTAAACATGTGACATAATCATAACTTTAAAAATTAGAACAAAAAGCCCATAACAAATAACACAAGGATAACTTTAAAAATTAGAACAAAAGCCCATAACAAATAATACAAGGCCCATAACAAACAACAAAAAGGACCCACACAAAGGGTAAGAGGGTTTACTGCTCCACAACCAAAGATCAAAAGCCCATAGCAAGGTAAAGGAGGGTTTCCCAAATAACAAGGTGGCATTACTCATTCTTGCAAATCAACTCGTGAACCTATTACTTTATCACCACTGCATAAGGGACGCTATCCCACTTGTGCGGTTGTGGCCTTCTTCAGAGGAAGGTCATGTACTGTCAAGTTTTACACCAAGGTCAGAGACTAAGGATCAATCCATGCCCTTAGGCATGAGCACCCCGGACTCACCGTATTCAGGTATATCTAGGGTTCGTTACAAATCACAGTTCCCATGCCCTGGCATGGTTACCCTGGTTGCTATCCAGGGGCCCTGGTTACAAAACCTAGGGTCTTCATCTTCTTAGTTACGAACCAAGACTCCCATGCACTAGGCATGGTTACCCCGGGTTACAGCAACCAGGCCCCGGGTTACAAACCTAGGGTCTTCAACCTGCTTGGTTACAAACCAAACCTCCCATGCACCAAGATAAGTGTACCCGTTACAAAATCAAAATTCCGGTTACTAACCTTAGGGGTCTTCAACCGGCTGGTTCGTAACCAAGACTTCCATGCATCAGTAGTACCGGTTACAAAACTGCAGGCCCCGGTTACACCTAGGGTCTTCTTAACCTCATTACGACCAGACTTCCATGCACTGTGCCGGGTACTCTCGGGTTACAACCAAAAATCTCCGGTTACTAACCTAGGGTTCTCAAACCTGCTTGGTTACTTAATCAAGACTCTTATACCAGCATGGGTACTCGGTTACAAAACCAAAATCTCGTTACTAACCTAGGGTATTTATCAATATATGTCCTGTAATTACATATCCCCAAGAGTGTGTAATCGGGTGCCCTAGATCTCGCCTAGGGTCTTAGCCATCCTTCGTGGAGAATGGCTCTCACTGTTGCATGTAAATTTAACAGTTGCAAGTGATTTATTAGAAATAATTGAGCAAAGCAAGTTTCATTATATATGCTTCATTGAACATTATAGAGAACCTTACACCTATAAACACTCAAGAAGCATTGATCTTCACAAAGAACACCAAAAGAAACTCATAGTTTTAGGGTAAAATTGCGTAATAAAGAATTTCTTTAAAATGTCTCTCAATGATTAAGACAAATAGATTTGTTACTCAACTCAGACATAGGACACATTGAAAATAAATCTATTGTATGTCTCAGATTTGGTTAATATTTCATTAGAACAGATTACTGTATCTAATGATACAGTAATCTGTTCTAATGCGATATTAACCAGATCTGAGACATTCAATAGATTTAAATGCCCAAACACAAATATCAGATTAAGTCTGCCTAACCATATCACAACATAAATATCTTTAGATCTACACAATACATGCTAGATTAAACAATTCTAAAGCAGGAGCAAATCAAGGTGAGTAAGGGACATACCTGATACAACCAACTTACCTTGAAGGTGGCACAATAACCAAAGTAGGTGTAGATCCAGTTTGCAACGGGATTCTCTCATTGGAATAAATTCTATAGAGGATCCTTAAAAAGAATCTAGTATACCCTTCCCAAATTTATATGTTGAGAAATAAGGCTAGCTCGTAATAAGAAATCTTCTTACAATAATTAAACAATCCCAAATCAATAACGGATAAAGAAAAGTGCATTCTCATGGAATACATTAACTTAAGGGCAAATGAGAATAAAGATATTCATTGGATGGATCATGATGAGATAGGGTGGCTTTCTCAAAATATTCCATCATCTCATTGTCAAGGACTCTTCACTCAAACTTATTCATAGCAATTGCTCATGGTAGCTTATGTTGAGGAACATGATCTTTCGATCTGGTAATTTTATAAGAAATACATCCTTCTTTTTCTTGATGGAGTGTCCAAAGGAAACCTAGTGGCGGAAGGTGTGTATGGGGTTTTCTTTATCCCGAGGGACACATAGAAACAACCTTTACTTGGGTTTCTTGGTGAATTCTAAATAATCAGGCGGAAGCATATGCCATTCTTTAGGCCTTCTTCTAGTTAATGAAGCTAGAACAAAGAAAATTTGATCTTTTCTATATATGGATCTCAAGCAAATATACTCCCCCACAATAGTTAGCATCCCTAATAACAAAAATCTAAAAAAAATTATACAAAGGTTGCTTTCTTCTAGGTCCCAAGAGAACATAATTAATGGAATGAATTTCTAGCTAATGAAGCAACTAGGCTCAACATTGGGGTACTTAGGAATGGTTATGGGACACTTTGCAACTTTACCAAAAAATATATGTCATGAAACCATCACCTTCATTTAAACTTAAAAAGGACCGAGATATGAAATGAATTGACCTCCTACATTTCACATGCCAAAATAAAATCATCACTGAAATTTTGAATCATTCTACATGTTTATTAGAATATAAATGGGATAATGGAGTGTTGTGTTGAAATTTTGAGGAACATTTCATAGAGGAGGCCCGCTCCAAGATGAAAAATTTGGTCAACAACCTCAACAAAGGATCTTGCTCTACTACTTCCAACCACAAGATGTTAGTGAAATGAGTCCAATAAGGTCTTAAGGAGGAAGATATTGTCCACCAAATTATGGAATATATGGATTTGGGAAACTAGGACTACATCCATACCTTCACTAGGCCACTTGGGACTCTGACATTCCCATAGTTTAACTGTATAACCTTCAACAATTGCTTTGTTTGTTGATTGCTTAGACTTGATAGAAGTGTGTTCTGTGGTATTGTGTCTAGTCCTTGGCCCCACATTCTTTTAAAAACTACAATGATAGGACTTTAATCGATAACGTGGGATCCCCCCTTGGCTTGGTCTTTCAATCCTGAAGTGTGGAGTTAGTCATATAGGCGACAATTAGTGGCTCACTCGATAGTTTCCTTGGGGTTTCCTTCGCATCAAAGGTTGGATTTTTCCTTTAGGGAGTATTTGAATGGTAACAATATTCTTACAAGGAAAAGTCCAACCTTTGATGCAGGGAGTTGAATGATAGGAAACTACACATGTCCACATAGAAGAAATGTCTAGTCAAGTGGCACTAGTAACAGGTATTTTATTAAATGATGAGGTGCTATTAAAACTGATCTCTTCAATTGGAAACACTTATTGATGCAAGATACTCTAATAAAGGAACCACAAGGTGGAGTGACCGCCTTCAAGCTTATGACTTTGAGATCGCCTATGATGAGTGTAAAGATAATATTATTGCAAGTTCTTTATATTAGCAAGATGAAACAACCACCTTCAACTCCATCTCATTAAACAAGCCTACTTGGGTGCAAAAATTCTTTGTAGACCACATAACGGATTTGACCATACATTAAGTTCATCTAAAGATTGGTGTCATCCTCTCCAAGAATCGTATATATTTACAATATTTATCTCCTATAAGCTAGGCTCTTCATCATATAGTCATTGTGTGTTTTAGTCAATGGGTCTTTACAAAACCTAGAAGAATGTTTTCTACTAGTAGCAGTTAGAAAATGAAGAATGATATTGAGTAGTTTGTGGTAGAATGTTGCACTTTTCTACATAATAAGGTGGACACCATTCCTTATCAGTGATGAGTGAAGGATAAGAATATCTCAAAATGATATCGATGAGGAAGGATAAGAATTTTGTGTGTGCATGGGTGATGAGTGAAGGATAAGAATTTCATGCTGTCAGCTCATTGACCCCTTACATATATTTTAGTTGATTGATTCATGGTTGAATGACCAGTGTTTGTGTTTTCTAATGAGCTAGTACTTCCATGGCTTGATTGTTTAAAACTTTGATTTATCTAGGTGTGTTTTAAATTTCTTGAACTTGTGTACATCTTGGATTTTTTGATGTTTTGCATTGTGGATGATATTGTGGAGTGATGTCTACACGAGATTATCCAAACATTCCTCTAAACGCTTCTAGGCTTTCAAGAAGGAAGAACAACGACTCTTTCAACTAGACTGAGTGAGCACCAACAATCTAGTCAAAGGAGATTGTCAGCAGAGTCCGCAAATAGATCAATCATACTTTTGGATACGCGATCAACACTCCTATACCTGAGAATGTAGGGAATAGCCTGGACCAGAGAACATTTCTGGCAAGTTTCTAATATTTTTGTTTATTTTTTGAATTTTGTTGCATTTAAGTTTCTAAGTTTCTAACACTACGTTTATTTTGTTAAATTTTTGTTGTAGGCAATCATTGAGAAAGGTGACAATGCGAGAGCCGGTTGTCACTTAAGATTCAAATGTTTGCGCGAGGGAGAATATGATGTAGGATGCTATCAAGAAACCCAAGATTACACGCCAACATCCACCTGTTGGAGATGAACTCGAAGGGAGTACATAATGACGCTTTATTTATGTCAGTGTCAAAAGGAGGTTGGAAATGATTTGATGGTCTTAACTTCCTTTGGAGAGAAACAAAGTTTGCAAATTGTTTTCATTCACCGCAAAACTTTATGGATGCATATCTGAAGATGGGGCCAACCACGGATAGTTTTGTTGATCTAATGAGGCGGCGAAAGTCGGAGGTGATGGGTCTTGATAAATGGGATACGGTAGAAAATAGAGTTTCAAAGGAAGACGCCATTTCTATGTTCAGTTTCAAGGAGGGTCCAAAGCGAAAAATGTTAAAGGTGCAATATTAAGACTTCCCACTTAGTCAACATCTCAGATAACAGATTTTTGGTCAGATAGAAATTGTCGCGGGAACGCATGAGGTTCCACAATTATTTTGCACGACATTTTTTCAAGCAGAGTTTTTCTTGCGATGAAACTCCGGACATATCACTACCATCCAATTATTATGGTACCAGTAAAGGACGTACATACAATCGCTAGCGCAAGTATTAATGTAAGGGAGCATTGCCGGTGCCTCCACAACCTCCGCTCGGCCTAAAAGGGCATTTGCATCACTTTCTCGTGAGTTCCAGCCTACATCAGAAGTTGGCAAGAGGCTAGGACTGCACCTGGGGAAAATTTGGGAATTCCATGTTCTATGGTACAGATGTTGGCATGAAGCCGCCGTAATGAAAGCAGATCATATCTTCGCGCTACATTTGTTGATAAAACATATGCATACTTGGATGCAATGTCAGGAGAAGAAGTTTTAGAGTATGCCAAATTTCTTGCTCCGATGTTTTGAAGAAGCTCATTCGTATTGATGACCTCAATCGTGATTGGTATGTGATCTATTTAGGCAAATTTTGACACATTTTATGATAGGTTATTTCTGAATTCTAAATATATATATCTTTGTTTCTATAGAAATAATCGAAGTTTTTCTTGCCATTAATCAGAAGGCTCTGCAGTTATGTTAAACGATGCTCCAGCTTGTAGGGGAGTTGATTCAACAAGTTTGAATTTTGAATTATATAGAATTCCTAAATAGCCCTTTTTCTAATTGTTGTTTAATCTCCACTCTTTTAATAAGAGTTCAACAACATTTATAATTTGTATATTCAGGAACATGTTAAATCTTCGATTTAGTTCTTAGTTCTCATTGTTCAACAACTCTCTATTCCATCTATTCCATCTCCTCGCCACTTGGTCATTTTATCTCAATTCTCATGGGGAGAGTTTGAAGTGGGTGGAAGTTCATTGTATCATTTAATGTATTGTTCATCACTTAAATATACATTGTGTTATATAATTGTTTCAATATAATTCATTAAATATTCAAATTTGAAATGATATATAGGCTAATGTGGAGAAGAGAGTACATGAGAGTGTGCTCGGTAGGGAGATTGAGATTGATGAAGCAACCGATTAGGAAAGGATGTTCATGATGACCATCAGATGATCTATAAGTCGTAAGATCTCTCAGACTTTATGCAATTTTTTGTTTTTCAAATTTATAGTTTTTAGCCTTTCATCAATTATTTTGAATTATATAGAATTCTTAGATAAGTTTGTCATTATTCCTAAATGGCGTACACTCAAACTTATATAGGTTAGATCATGATGAACACAAAATTTTGAACTTGAATATGTTTGAATATTTGAGAACATATTTTTAAATGTACACTCAAACCTCTTTAAGGTTAGATAATGATGAATACCTAATTTTGAAATTGAATATGTTTGATCATTTGAGAATCGACTTCTATCCCACATCAAAAGAGAGTTTTAAATTTTTCCTCGGATTAGTCCTTGCTTTCTATCCAAGAATGCATTAGGCATTATATGAGAACATCTATTCCATCAAGGATTTATTCTTGCTTTGTCCAAGAATGGCGAAAGTATTATATGAGAACAGATCTATTCCATGGAAGAAATAGAAGATAAGTATTTTCATTATAATGGTATTTAAATGATGATTTCTGAACTTATTTAGATACTGGGTCTAGTCTTTGTCAGAATTGCTTAATATGGAGATTTATGCCTGCCTTTTAGTTTGAAAGGGCATCATGAAATTTGATTATATTACCAATGCTAAGAAGATGAGAAATGTTTTTAACTGCGAGGAGATTAGTATTTTAATGATCTCAGGTAAATATGATCAACAATAACACCTCGGGATGAGAATTACATCTTTAAGTATTTGAGACTTTATCCAAGGAGGATTTTCGAAGGATTTTGTACTTTATTTACAAGGAGATAAGTATTTCTTGGAAAAAATGACTTAATAGATGGAAATTCTAGAATTATCTCGCATACACGCTTATATATTTATTTTATTATTACATAACTTAACTCTATATCAATTTGCTTTTAATTAAGAACATAAACATCACAAAATAGATGTCGATTTTATTCTAATTACAATTTCTGAATTCTGAATTATTTTGCATAAGCATTGTAAATTTCTAACTTTGAAATCTGCTTTTTTTGCAGGTTTCAATCTCATTTATGAAGTCATCCATCCTCGATGGCTTAGAGTCCAGAATTTGGAGTTGAATGTCTTTGTTCCATGTTATCATCCTAAATGGATGTGGAACTTATATATATTTTACATCAGCATTGACTGTGTGACTTTTATTATAATGTCGACTTTTATTATAACTGCTACTATTCAGACTTTTATTATGATGTCGACTTTTATTATAATGTAGATTCTCTACATATATATATTTCATAATTTTGAACTTCAAAATGACAATTTGTCTTATATGTACATTATTCGACGATTTTATTTTGTATTTCAATCTTACTCAATCTTATTTTATATGTGTGGAACCTTTAGTGATTACAGAATGATAGAATTGAATGATACAAGGTTTCATGTTAATTTTCACTTGTATATTTATTAGTCCTTATATGTATTTGATTTGGTTACAATGGATGATTTCTACCTTCCTCACAATTTACTACTCATTCCTATATAACAACTCATTGAATTTTACATGGTTTGGCATATATGATGGTTGTGAATGTTGAATAGTTGCAACCTATACTGGTTATAAATTGCTTTTTGAGTTGAGTACATGTTTTATGTCCCTTTAAAGTTTAAAAAGCTAAAAAGTTCACGCTGTACGTTGGTTTGCAACATGAATGTAATGAAAATATCTACGTTTGTAATGAAACATTGGATGATGACTAATAAATGGATATATGTGACTGAATATGTTTATCTCTCTTTATACTTTTATCTACATATCAACATTCCAAGATAAATGAAGGTTATGTTTGGTGTAGAGATATGAATAATAAGAGACATTACAACATATGGAAAGTACAAACTTAGTAGGTAGTGGAAATAATCTATAGTTGGCATGTTTAAAAGAAAAAATAATTTTATTTCAAAAATGTTGTGACAATTTAAAAAGTAATAAAATACTAAATTGAATGGAATGACACACATTAAAAGTAATAAAAGTGTTTAAGTTGAACGGAATGACACATACAAAGATTTCAATTTCAGAGTAATAAAGGTATGTTTAGAAGAAAAATAATTTTATTTCAAAAATGTTGTGACAATTTAAAAGTAATAAAATGATTAAATTGAATGGAATGGCACATATTAAAAGTAGATAAAAGTGTTTAAGTTGAATGGAATGACACATACAAAGATTTCACTTTCAAGAGTAATAAAAGTATGTTTAAAAGAAGAAAAAATACCTTATTTCAAAAATGTCAAGTGACAATTTAAAAGTAATAAATGATTAAATTGAATGGAATGACCCATATTAAAAGCAATAAAATGATTAAGTGGAATGGAATGACACATACAAAGATTTCAATTTCAAGAGTAATAAAGGTGGTTGTTTAAAAGAAAAAATAATTTTATTTCAAAAATGTTGTGACAATTTAAAAGTAATAAAATGATTAAACTGAATGGAATGACACATATTAAAAGTAAAAAAGTGCTTAAGTTGAATGGAATGACACATGCTACAAAGATTTCAATTTCAAGAGTAATGTTGCAATGTTTGGTGTAGACATTAAAAAAATATGTGACATTGCAACACATGAACAATAATATTGAAGAGATAGACTTTTTTATGATCTAACATAATAGAAAATAATAATAATATTGTTCTCTCCAATTAATGTATCATTGTGAAAGTGAATAGTAATAAGAAACAAATTTATGTTAAGGAATATCTAAGTACATGAAAAGTAGCAATAATAATATTTCTAATGAAAAAATATAAAAAGAAGGTCAATGCAATACAAATGATTCCATAACATAGAACATAGTAACATAGTAGGAAACAAATAAAATCTATAGTTTTTAAATAAATTGCATAAAAAAATGTTTATGCTTAAACTTCAAAACACAAATATTTATGTTTAAATCCCAAAAACTTAGTTTCCAAATGCCAATAAATCTTAAAATTTCTTATATGGTAAATATAACAAACCTATTATAAAATGCAACCATATTAGCGGCAAGCACAACACCAATTAAGATAAAAATTTCATGACCATGTTGTTTCTGAACCCATTCTCTTCTCAACTTTCTCCTTCCTCCTTATAGAAAATATACAAAATGTGTGTAACATTTCCTTCAACATAGACAAAAAACTGAAAAGTTTCATCAAACAAGTGGAATGGTTTAACATGTAGAGTAGTGATCATATTTTGAATGTCATGAAAAAATTGTTCTTCTTGTGTTATTTCATGCAAAGAAGAAACAAATCCTACATTTGATTTGTCCATAATATCAGATAATGAAAAATATAAATAAGAAACTGATTTAGTATGGATGAAAAAATATCGTTAAGAGAAGGAAAGTAAAAATAAAAAACCTTTAGTCGCTGAAAGTATGCGCCAAAATACATGTCCTATATTCTATTGTCTGAAATATACACTCTTCACAATCTAACGAATTCAAAATCACTGAAACTCTAGAAACTCTAAATTCAAAACTCAAACAATATTAAAGATAGAAACTATAGTGACGGTAGAAACTCTAAATTCAAAACTCAACACAATATTAAAGATATTAAAAGAGAAATGAAAAACATACACAATTACTTCTCAAAGAATGGAGAGGAAAAATAAAGGATGTGAGAAGTAATTGTGACGCCAGCCCAGCTTTTTAGAAAATCATAAATCTGAGCAAAGCAGAAAACCTTAAACTATCATCCACATGCTTATACATTATTGGGTATTCATCCATGGCCCCGTAAAGCGTTGGTCGTATATAAAGCTTGAAAGCAAGCAGTAGTCAAAATTATAAAAAATTCGTAGATCTCTAGTAGAGTCCCTATAAAAATAGATTTTATTGCAACTGTGATTTTACTTACAGAAAATATCGGAATTTCTTAGATCTGACCTCGAATAAAAACCGTTTTTATTGCAATTGCAATTTACTTGCTGCCAGATGACTAATTCTTCCTGTCATAGGTAGTCACAATGCTCCATGACTTGCCTTTTCTCTCCATGACTTGCTTTTTTCTGCAGAGACAAATAACACGTGCATTACACGCAACATCCAAGTCAACACTTCATTTTGAAAAACATTTTATGCTTTAAGAATAATGAAAATCATTCATTTTATTTTAAAAGATTATATGAAATTTACAATCCATAAAAATCTAGCTTTATTTATTCATATAAATCAAAACTACTTCCATAAATGTTCAAGACCATTGCATGTAATCTGAAAATTATGAATAAATAAATTCAAAATGACTTTACATTTATCTCATAATCTTCTTGCAGGTCCAATAATATCAAAATGCTTTTGCAATTACCAAGATTGAATCCAAAAGTTATGCTAACTAAAAGGGACAAGTCTTTTCCTGAGCTTGGATGAAATCCATCTCTACCATCTAATAACTTAGTTGGTCCTAACTAAGTTATTAAATGGTAGAGATGGCCTGGATTTCCACATTACCTTCATAAGAAAAATTATGACCAATGATTCCATGGAAAAATTATCAATGCTAACATAAACTTGTCCGAAAACATATGTCTGAGGTTAAAATTGAGCACCAAAAACACTTATTAGACTATTCACAAACAATTGGAGCACCTAAAACACTTATTAGACAATTCACAACCGATGACTAATAAGTTCCAAGATGCACATCATGATATTGGACCATTGGGAAACAAACTTTGGAGGAAATAAAGCCTTGGTATATATGATTCAACAAAGTTCGTGAATTATAGGTTACAATTCCAAACTGTAATCTTCCAAGTTTGTTTAAAAAAAACAACGTAATGGTATTCCATCTTCACATATTCGTTCATGATCGACTTTGACATTTTCCATTTTTAACTTTTTTATTAAACATATTAATTTTGCGCCACGCATATACCAAATGACTATATTGACAACTTGTGACCTCGACCATAGTCTTGAAAGTGAACATGAGTATCGGTTTGATGGGTTTCTTTGGAAAAATATCCTTTCAATACATCGGATCCTCTTTCATATATAAACCAAGTATCATCAAATCTTCTAATAGCCTCATATTTTGTTCTGTGCATCGTATCAAATAATATTTTACTTTTTCGATGTTGTCTATAGATGCAACGACGGGCAAAAACATCTCTTGCAAATAGTTGGATATATATTGTACAACAATTAATTCAATTATAGATTATCATGTACAAGCATGTATCTATAAGTTATTTGAAAAAAATTGAACATAATTTAATTTTACCTTCTCTATCAAGATCAAAAACTCCATCTCCATTTAATTATAGTTTCATTTTGATTCCATCTCCTCTAAGCTTCGAAGTATTTTTCCTTTTACATTGTCTAACATGTCTCCAAGCTTTAACATTCTCGCATTTTCGTTTCCTCGCAAATATCTCAGGATTCCGAGTCGCCTATGCAACCGAATAAAAACAAGAGTCATTTCGGCCTATCAAATGCAAACCCATTTTGAAAACTTTTGTTTTAATCGAATGTATTATTCTTGTTCCAGGTATTGTACTGCATCATACGGATTGATCTATTTTGGCATTCTCGTTCCAATATGCCAAAAATACCTCCACAAGACAAGAACTTGCTTTAACTTGAAATCTCTGAAGAAAAATGATTGAAGATTGAATATATATAAATTTGAACACATTTTAATTTATATATATCCTCTGTACATACACATGCAACATTTATATATAAACACACCTACAAGACATCCCTTGATCGGATTACATTCATGGCTTAGCCATGTTGCACCATTGAACAACTTTCATAGCGGATTCAAATCGATCGACACGAGGGTTCAACTGACACCTTCAAAGTGCTCATTTTATACACGCCCCTGCACCGCCGTGCTCTCATTTTCCATGACCAATCTCAAAAATTCCAACAATGTGTAATATTTAATCTTTTATGAAGACGGCATGCTAATAGAATGATCGCGTTATTTGAATTGACTCCTACACACTCCATCGACCATATCCAATGTCGACCGAATATGATTTCGCTCTTTCAATGAATCATAAAATTTATCAAAACAATGTTGTACATAATGTGTCGTGGTGTTCGATCATCACTTATATAAAAAGGATATTCTTTAATAACATGTCGATCGGCGTCGGTGTTTTCTATGTTTGGAAGATTTCGTTGAGCATGTCTATATAAACGTGGACAAATAGTGACTCTTGATCGGAATGATAATATTCACTCAGTATTTCTTTTTGTGCAGCACGTGAATTCTTTGAAAAATCAACTACAGACAAATTGTCCCTAGTGGAAACACTCACTGATTGTTTTGAATTGTAGATCTTGCCATCGAGCTCTATGCTAATGCTTGGTGTATTTATAGATTTCTTCAAACTTCTTCAAAAACTCTATCAAACATATTTTATCTACCTTCAAATCAAGCCTTTAGAAATAACATTTGAAGATTGTGAGTCGCGGCTGCTCAAATATTCATATCTTTCCAATCGACTCTTTTTATATTAGAAATGATTGATCATTCAGATCAATAAAGGATACTTGAATGAAATAAACTTAGATTTCCACAATCCATCACATTTCTTTCCACCAACACATTTTTTGGTAAATAAATCTATTCTCCTCTTCAGCCATAGAATTTCAGATATAAAACACGAATTGTGGAAGGAGGGGGAGGTGAATCCGCCATAAAGTTTTACCAAAATCCAAAAAAGTGTCGTGATACAACTCAAACTCCACATGATAACTATTTTACAACACGCATCACTTTATTAAAGGATAGGTCTAACAAACCATGGTTTTTGTTGCACAAAATGTAATACTGATAGAAATTTTAACTTTGTGCTCTTCTTTGAATTTATTAATCAACTCTATTTGTGTCATAGGCAATATATGTTTTGGATGTTCTTCATATTGATTTCGCGCTATTCTTCAACGCAACACATCCCTTTTATGTTGTGGTGAAACACGGTGATTCTTTCCAACCAACAATTACGGGCCAATTTCTTTAACATTTTTTCGCAAGTCTATCTTTGTAGGGTTGTCAGAAATCATTGTCCAACAAGCCAACTCATCATTTGCATCTATTTGGAACGAATTTCTATGTTTCCGTAATGTTTTTCTTGACGCTCCCAAAGTTTTTGCCATATTGTGTCGTCAAACGATCTTTTATATTCGTTCTAAACAATTGTTGTTTGTAACGCTTTACGCGGTAACACGGATATTTTCCTTTCGAGATTTTCCAAAAACTTTAATAGACCGGGAGAGCATTGTTAAAGACATTCTTTGCACCTTGTATCCTTTATTCCACTTTTTGAATACCTTAATAATGATGTAGCTTCTTTTAACTTTCTTTGACTTCAATAGAGAAAGTAAAAGTTGAGCCCTCGTATATCGACATATCTTTGAAATAAGCATTATATATATTCTTAGTTCATATCTTATATAATGCTTAGCCTTTTCTTTCCAAATTTGTCGTCAACATTTTCTAATATTTCTCTTCTACTAATGTTGATAGATTCTCCGTGACATTTCAATTTAAAGATTAAAAAACATAACCCAACACAAATTTACTAAATTATATACTTGAGTGTTCATCTTATATTAATCTAAATTTATGTGTGCACATACCTATAGGTGATTCGTCTCTGATTCAATTTCAGTTTCAACGCCTTCTACATTATGAGACAAATCTATTTCTCAGAATTTTGAAAACATAAAATTCCCAATTACAATCAATTATATTATTTAAAATATTTTAATTTGAATTCTATACTTTGAATTTTGTATTACCATTCTTTTACTGTGAAAGGAGGCTTAGTCTTATGTTCTTTTATACAAAGAATTAGGATGTGCCCCCGGCCCCACTGTAAAGACTAGTAAACTTTTTAGCTTAGTCGCAAGAGGGAATCAGGCTCTTTAAATGTACCTCGAGATCATCGGGATACTCTCGATTTAAACTTTAAACACAGAGACAAGTTTAGGCCGACTCCTCGTAAATACTAGTAAAATTTTAGCTATCGCAGAGGGAACTCAGGCCTTTAAACAGCCCGAGACTATCGATACGGCTCTGGATTTAAACTACAAACAAAGAGAGACAAGTTTGTAATGACTCCTCATGTAAATACTAGTAAACTTTTTAGCTTAGCTCTAGTGAGGGAACTCCTGCTCCTTTAAATGCTTTCGAGACTAATCGTGATACGGCTCGATTTAAACTTTAAAACATAGAGAGACAAGTTTGTTATAGACGTAGGAAGAGTTTGCATTAGTTTTAATGTAGACGTAATGAGTCAATGTGTGTTGTATGCTTAATCATCATATCTATGCATACCGGTTGAACTTCTTCTTGTCGAAAAATCTCTATTGATTAATATCATCGCTTATTTCTTCAATATTCGCACGCTCTTTTTTTTTTTTTTATATAAAGCTCTTTCTTTGCTCGATTTACGAAGTATCATCTCGAAAGTGCTTAATTACATTTTCTTCACAAACTTTGTTTCCCATGATTTCTGAGGTTATCCTCAGAAAATATATGTTCATCAAAGACTCAAATGAAAAAATGCTCAACATTTATTTCTCAACCCATAAATTGTTATTCCAATAAAAACTTGAACAAACATCATTTACCTTATTCAACAAAACCAAAAGATGATTCGAAACTTTCTTGAACTGCTTTAAAATCACTATGTATCGATATCGATCCTCCAATTGCCTCATGGAATAGAGGGAAGAAGAAAAGAAAAGAATATAGTGATAATTAGAAAGAGAAGTGCTTTGAAATCTTTATCCCTCGAAGTTCATATCTCCTTCATGTGATGGATTGTGTTAAATTTGTTTGGTTGCAATCCCATTTATACCATTTATGAAAGAACTTAAACGACGCGGTCGCTTGACATTTTCAAACGTGAC
Organism: Picea sitchensis; assembly: GCA_010110895.2. Lineage (NCBI taxonomy): Eukaryota > Viridiplantae > Streptophyta > Pinopsida > Pinales > Pinaceae > Picea > Picea sitchensis. The sequence goes on along the minus strand of SNQJ01S0086103.1, from coordinate 18,733 downwards.
ACGACGCCCGTTTCATATTTTCCGACGACGTGATTTCAAATACATCCTTCTCGGGCCTAAAGAATTATTCTTTCTACCGAAAAGAATTATCCTTTCTCAACAACGATCAAAAACCTTTTAATTTAATGGATTCCGTTAAATTTTAATCTTCGGCCGAAAAAAAATATTTTCGCCTAGCATCAAAAAATTAGCACCGATGACTGAAACCATAGAAATGCAAGCATAGGCAAACTTCAGAGGTTATGGACTCCTACAAACATTGAGACTTTGGTTCTCAAATTGATACCAAGATTTTCAAAATTGAATTTGTATTTCAATTGTATAATTTGTTTTCATTTTCGCTATTTTATCTAATTTTCTTTAATTTTAAAACTCAAGATACACATTTTCAGCGCATATGATTCGTGAAATGAACACTAGATCTCAAAAGATACAGTTGAAAAAATTTGGAAAAAATATATTCATAATCCTTAAACTCGTTTTCAAAAGGGTATTTTAGATTTTAGTTTTACGAAAATTAAGATGATAGATATGAGGTGTAGAAAACATGTATGTAAACTCAACGCTTTCTACTGGGCTGGTCAACTTCGAAAATTTAGAAATTATAATATTCATCCAAGAATTCAAAATGATAGTCATAATAAAATAGAGTCTCTCAGATTGTTGCAAGATATTTTGTTTTGTTCAAAACATAGGTTTAATAAAACATCAAGCTAGAATAAGTAACTCATTACTATCATCTCGGTAGTTTAGAAATATGCATATCATAAACAATTGTCAATTTGACATATCAAATCATTATAAAAAATTTGAAAATAGTCATTAGGAAAGCTAACACAATTTTTCAAGTTTTGTTTTCATCAGAAGTGAAATTCAATAAAAAATACTTTTATATGTCTAAAGTTGAATAACTTGTGAAAATACAGCTTTGTTTGTCATAAAAGATTAAAAAGTGTGTAACCCACCTTCATGATTTCACCTCTTCAAAGCTCACTTCAATGCTTTGCTTAGGGCCCCGCTGGTTTTAGCTCTTCTATATTTGGAGCATCATAACTCAAATGAAGTGAAGGAAAAAATTATCTCTAGAAGTTGTTTAGTGTGTTTATGGTTGTTGTTGTTAAGGAGATTCAAATCAAGAGAAGTTGGTTACAATGTATTCAATCTATTGTTTATTTTTCGAGTCTATGTAATAGTATTTGGATATTCTTGGTATTTGGAAAGTCCATAAAATATATTTTCCTATACTTTGATGAGAAATTCTTATTTGATCATCCAAATGGACCATTACAAAAAAAATCCATTTCGATGATCAAATAAAACTTTCTTATCCAAATAAGAAAATACATTTTATTGACTTTCCAAATCATAAAAATATCCAAATACTATTACATTAATAAGATCAACAATGAAGCTGTAGTAATAATATCAACAACGAAGCAACATTGATTGAATGCAAGATAAAGAAGTGCTCTATTGATTTGAATATCCCTAAGAACAACAACCATAAGTGCACTGAAAAGCTTCTCGAGACAATTTCTTCCTTCGCTTCATTTAAGTTATGATGCCCCTGAATCTAAGAAGAGCTAATACTAGTGGGCTACAAGGGCCTAAGCAAAGCTCATGCAGGGTATACTTTCAGGGGAATAAATATAGACTACTTTTGATTTTCAATAATTTTGTTTACGCTTTTTATATTCATTCAAGCCATTTTTTCATTATATAATACCCACTTAATGGATGAAACGCTATAACGATTTTCAGATTTTTGATTGTTTATTTTATGATCTTTAAGGAGAGACTTTTCACTTGTGGACTTGGTTCAAAATATTTTGTAATATTTTATTAGAAGTACTTAAAATGGGCTTATGAGTCACTTTAATTCTATTTTTTTCTACACATTTAAAACAATTGCACATTTATTCTATTATAATCAAGTGTACTTCCACTTAAAAAAAAAGAATTTGTTTGATCATGATATTTTCAAAAAATTATCCTAATCTAGTTTTTGTTCAAAAAACAGAAAACTGTGCTAGTACTATATGGATTCTATTGATAGCTCTCACATAGAATTACAAAATATATTCATATTAGTATACATTGAAAAAAACAATATTCCTTTGTCCTGTTTTGGCTACAATATATCTTGAACAAATAACTACTTTAGAAAATCTTGAAGTTTCTTGTATTTATGACTTTCTCTTTACAAAACTCTTCAAAATAAAACCAACCCAATGAGTTGTCCACAACTTTCTTGGAGAGATTGTCAGCTTCAGAATTGAATTCTCTGTGGATGTGTATGAATTGAATTCCATCAAAACTAACTTAAGTCTTTTATTTTTCTATTTCCAACTTTGAAGAAATAATAGATTCAGATTATTGATTCCATTAATCCAATCAATAGTAACTTTCGAGTCCCCTACCGCCATCCATTTACTTAAGGATACTTTATGGGAAAGAAAGAGTAAGCCCCAGAGTCCCAAGAGTTTAGCCTTCATGTTGTTTCCCCTTCCCTCCTGTAAAGTATGATTTATAAACATGATGATAATTCATTTTTATGAAGATGCTACCTCCACAAATGTCATTAACCGCTTCTCCCTCAAATAAACCAATTGGACTCTCATAAAAAAATGGATTGAGTAAAAAAATCCATTTTTTCAACCTTACCTTTGTTTTTGTAATCACCGATGTCAAGTAGTATGCTATTTTGTCATCATCTCTTTTCCAATTTTCAAATAGCACTTTATTTCTATATTTCCAAATTCCCCAACTAATGAGGAAAGGGATGCATTTCAAATATGGATATTTTAACAACCATTGGAGAAGGTTTTTTTCTATAGTAGGCCTCCCACATTCTTCAGGGAAATTTATCGCTTTAAAGATTCATTTCCAACTATTTTTTTTAACTTCAAAGTGGATTAATAGATGTTCAAATGTCTTATAATCTTGTAGGCATATGAACATACCACCGGGCCTATTCCTGTCCTTTTCTTGTAATTTGAAATGGTTAAAATCCTATCTAATAAACTTAGCCACATGAAGCATATGAATTTGCCTCAAATATTTATTTTCCAGATTGGATTATACCACCATTTGAGATCCCCAGAATGTGACGTAATAGCAATACATTGATAAGATGATTTTGTTGTGATAGTTCCAGCTGTCGTGTTCCATGACCACATTAGTTGTTCACTTGATTGATTAAGTGTGATTCGATTTCTTTTTAAACTTGTAATAAAAATTTTCGCATTCCAATGACAGATCCAAGGTTGGACTTTATCCAGTGCTCAGAGTTGTAGGATATATTAGGTACAACTGCTTGTGCTAAGAAATAAATACCATTTTTATTGAGGTTATGAATAAGTGAATCTGATAAGGGATCCTTGCCAATCATGATATGTTTTCTGTTTCCAATCTGCCATGCTAACCATTGATTTATGAGATGTATAGAATTCATAAAGTTTTTCCAAAAATTGGATGTTGTAGGATACATGAAAATGCATTTTCTTATCCAAGAAATCCATTCTACATCCTTTAAATATTTTCCTTAAGAATTTGATTCCAAAAACAATTTCCAGTTATCCCCTTCCAAGAAGATTTTGCTAGAAACCAATAAATATTCTTTATACCCCACCCACCTAATTCCTTGGGAGAAGTAATAATTAAAACACATGATTATGAACTAAAAGTGCCAACGTTCGTGTCAATGAACTAAAAAAAACCATTAATGACAAATTCACATAATCAAACTTTTTTCATAATAAAGGAAGTGTGATGTAATGAGAACTATCATAATGATGATATTAAAAACCATAAATGTATGAAAAAATTCATACGCATGTACTAAGTCACATTATCAGATATAATCATCAAATTGTGGAACATTATGAGGTTAACAAAATATGAAATAGACACTTTTACCTTCTAGTCATCCAATAAACCTTATTCCTTTGATAGAACTAGGTGGTAGGCTTTGTTGGTTTCCTTCTAAGTGTGATGTGGATAATGGTATGAAATGATAAATGGTTTAGTCATAAGGATGATTTAAGACTTTGGTTCGATTCCCTTATGTATTAAGTTTTCAAAAACTTACAATTAGGAAAGAGCTAACAACACTTTGTGATTCTAGTATTGTTGATCAAATATTGGGTCAACACATGGAAACTCCACTAAGAGAGATGATTACAATCATATAAGAATTTAGAATTTCTTAGATTTACATATTGTTGTGAATGAAAACGATCCTATGGCTAGGGATGGTCATTAATAGAGATACAAATATTTTCCTAGAGTAGCCTACAACAACTTCCAAATAACTACTAGTTAGTTACAAGGGACTCACCTAGCTTTGATAGCCAATTAGGGATGAGTCTCATAGGTTGTCTTCACTCCAATCGTTCTTGCTCCTATATGAACTTCTAGACCTGCACACAATGAAATAAAAACATTCCTCAAAACTTTAGTAGAAAAAACAACAAATGTTAAATAAGTACTCTAACTAACTCTTGTCAAGTGAATTAAAACAATAACTAAACACCAAAAAAGGATCAAATTGATGCAAATAAATCAGAATTTAGGGGACGGAAAGAAGAGAGATATTCATTTTATTGAAATCAACAATGATATATGAAATGCATGCCTAACCTCACCATTGGCATTTCCCATAACTGTTATCTCTATTCTTCAATCCTCGAGCCACTCAAGACTACTTCAACTCCTATGCTCTTCTCTGTGTAACTTTGAGGAAGACCAAGGGGTATTAGGCCTCAAAAGAAAGAATGGGATATGGGAACTTATGAAACATGGATTTACCGGGAGATGAGGGTCATAAAAACCACAGGGATATGATGGATTTGAGTACTTATGCTAGAAGATAAATCTAATATAGTAATAATGCTTGTAATAATATCCTTTAATTAGGCCTCTTTTATACCATTTAAATATGGGTGAGACCATTTTCCATGGGTTTTAGGGAGTTACAAAAGTAGTTTTCCCATAATCCCCACTCATGATCTTGTAATTTTCATGTTTTTTATATATTTAGTAATTTTTGAATGCACTCACTCCTTTAATGAAGGAAAAGGGAAAGTAATCACTCCTATAATGAGCATAGAGTATGAGCCGATTGAAAGGAATACTTTTCAAATATATTTCTGAGTGGGCCCAAGATGCCAAAGATAAATATGGAAGGGATACAAGGAAAAGAAATGCATCTAAGCTATGATTGTGGAAAAATATTCTATAACAGATTCCCCTTAATGTGTGAGGTTAGAATGAAATATGATGTACAAAATAAATTAGAATATTTTTGTGGAATTTGTTGAGTGGGGCTAGGTGGATTTCACCAGACTTTGGATCAGGAAAGTACCTGCAACAAAACCAAGGCATCAAATGAATCTCTTCCCAAGGTAGGCATACCCATGCTCAAGTGTGGATAAACATGTACACCAAATCAATTACACTACAGATTTAGGAAGTATATATAAAAATAAAATATCATGGCCATGAAAATATACACTGTGGATTGATGCCATAAAATGATAATAGCTATGAAAAATAACATAATGGATATGTGCTTCTAATTATATCATGAAGATGACTAGAATCGTGAGATGAAAATACTGATCTTCCAAAATTCCCAATGTCATATGGGTGAGGGGTACTATATTAAGCAATTCAAGAAACAACATAATTAGAAGATTCTACTAAGGCCCAAGGTATTTAATCCAAACACACCAAAGTTAAGAATCTAGACCATGTAAATAAATCAGTTGATGTCAAACATCGGATAAACTATTTGATTATTGATCATTGATTTATACGATTAACAAACGTAATACCACCCATTGATAATGATAATGGGAGTCAAGGTACCTAGTACATTCTAGAAAGTGAGAATAAATGTGTTTTCATCATTGTAGAATCTATCCATCATGGTAAATTTGTGTATTCCAGCGATCAATAGAAAGAGATATTACCATTGATCACTACAAGGCCCAACGTAATATAAAGTCTCTATATCTTTCTCCAAGAGAAAATAAGTCAAAGTCTATGGGAATATATAGATTAAGAGGAATCCATTAAGGAACCCCCCATCATCCAACACGAGTGGACACAAGGAGAACGATTTGAAGGTATCATATGAAAACTAGAATAACACACCACCAAGTACGTTTATCACATGCACCAGATGGAACAACACACAAAATAGACCCTCTAAGAAACAACTAATAATGAAAGTCCTTGACAGAGGTGAGGAGTTCCACCAATGATGAAAATAAAAAAAAGGTATAGTGTCAATAGATATCTTTACATTGAAAGCATGGGAAACCACTCAGTCAACAAGCAATGATGAAATGTCACCCATTGAGCACAAGATAACATACCAATTATGAAAATAGGCTTGGCGTCTTATCTACTCTAGGTAAAGGAGAAATATATTGATGGTACTAAGAACAAAATGACAATTGGGAAGGTCGACATGGATGGTCAAGTAATCTAGGTAATGGACAAAACAGGCTAAAAATTCTCTTGAACATAAGAATGATACAATGGTGACTTGGGAAACATTTGACACAAAGTAGAACGATGGTATAATTCTATGAAATAGGAGAGATAAATAGACTCTCCATAGTGACTGGAAGAGTAAATAGTAGGAGGAGCAATGAACTCAAAAATCAAGTTTCATCTTCCTAAGGCCATAATAAAACACAAATTGATGAGTATACAAATCAATACTTGGTGTTGTGTTCAAGGGCCACATGATTCAATAAAACTAACAACAAAACAAAGATCTTTATTATTTCACCATTTTCCGTTTTTTTTTTAAATCATATTTGATTTTTTTTGTGTATTTTCAATGTTACTAAATATTAGAAAAGAATAAAAGAACGCTAAAAAACAGTGGAGGAAACGAGTGTCATGGGGAAATCAAACTAATACCAAGTGCATGGAGAATAACTATGGAAAATGAAGAAATGACATGCAAGATATCAACACTCATCTGGTTGTTTCCTCCAAGGATAGGGTTCCGAGGTGTAGAGGAAACAAATGAAAATGCAAGAAACTGAAGAGAATGTATAAGAAATAAGTAACAATTGGAAAACTATAGAATGCATTAGGCTCAAAATTTCAAGAAGTGGTATGCAATGCAACAATACAACTTAAAATTTAATGATGGGGTATCCAAACGAAGTGGCCAAAAAAGAGGTTGAGAAGAAGTCATGCAAATTCAACACAAATTCATGGTGGGGATAAGAGGTCTCTCGGGGATATGAAAAACTTCAAAATGGGTGCCAAAATGGAAATAAATACTCTAACTAGGCCACTCGTGATCGATAGGCTCTACCACATAAATTACAACATGTTTTGAATAGTAATAAAGGCTCTATGTCACAAATCAATGGGGTTGATCCTAAGGATAAAATGGAATAGAAAACTGATAATGCACAATGCAAGGTGGGAAACCTAACTTGTCCATTAGTATCAAGGCCATTACCTATCATACTGGATTATTATGGACCAATTTTGTGAAAAACACCATTTAAGTGACCTTAGAACCTTTCCATATTTGAAAATGCAAGTACAATCGAAACAATAATGTTAGGTATCAAATCTGACAAAATAGCTCATAAGAATGATTAATAATCATTTTGAACTATACAAGAGAGGGTAAAACATTGATACATAGGTGAAAAATGAGTTTTTAGCAAGTCATTTTGACATTTTAGACAAACAATTGATTGTATCTCAAACAAATCATGAAATCTAGGTGTATATTACAAGTGTTTCCATTGTTGGAATTTGATTTTGATAGATCCAGATAACTCATCATCCCTCCCTCTTTCATTTCATCCATTTTTTTAAATATTTTCTTAAATTTTTTATTAATGGTGTAACGCACCTCCCCGGCCACCAACAGGTTGGGGAACGTCACTACTCAGACACTTAACTTAGTTATGACAACATAAGGTAACAACCCAGTATCCAACTAAGGTATATCACATAATTTTTCTTTTTAAATACGTATATACACACACAAGCATGCATACATACTGAACTGCATGAAATTAAACATATACATAAAATGCTCTAGTGGAACCTTCACATATAAAACATAAACAAACGGCTGCATTCTGTGAATATATGATTTTCAGGCTATATTAACAGTAAAAATAGACATGCAGTGTACACATGGGTATACCCTTAAACATACAGACAGATATGCTCACACATGCAATAAAACCCATAAATCAACACATAAATAACAATGCAGCATGTATATTCATCACATAACTGATACTTATCTTGGTAAGAATGTCACCAACTACGTGCAGACCATCCACAAACCTCCCATCCTTAGACTACATTGTTCATCACTCTCAACAGTGAGTCACCCCGAAACTGGGACTAGACTCCACCCAGGTAAGGGATTCCTAACCAGGCTAAAGGTTCACGGTCAATAGGAAAGACTCCATCTCAGGTTCTCACTCAACCGACAACCTATAGCCTCTCATTCCCCACATGACTATCCCACCCAAGGAAGTGTGCCCCTTCTCTACTCAACAGTCCTTCGGCTGCCCCACTTCCCTTCCAGGGCTTCAGTGACATGCCAGACCGAAAGTCTCATAGCACTATAGCTGTAGTTTAGCACCTTCAATAAATTGATCCCCAACAATTCTCTCACTCAGAGAATTGCTCACGGGCCTGACAACCCGCCACTTCAATCCCGTTCCCAAGCTGACAGGTAGACCAATAGGAAAATGACTATGGAAACAGGTTCATGTACAAAGATAGGAAAGTACGGGGATAGCTTGATGACTGTGAAAATAAATGGTCATGGATTTATGGTAGAGATGATGATTCCCCCCCCATAATGGTTCTCTGGTCAGAGAAAAAATGGTAAGAAGCCCCCCAAAGGTACTAAGTCTCAACAATATGTATGCATGTCTCCAACTTGACACTTGTCATGTTGGAAGCTGCTCTGATACACTTGTCCCCTTCTTTAGGACTTAGGATAAAATAATTATCGATACTTTATGTTCAAAAAAGTATTAATTTAATATTGATTTTTTTCTTAAGCTCTCTCGCTTAGCCCTTTCCTTAGATTTTGGCCCTCCCTTTACCTAACTAGTGGAATCTAGTCCCCCTTCTATTTTATCATGGTTGGTATGCATGGAGCGATGTATTTTATATTAATCATGAGACATATACAAAATAGGCGCACTGGCCTTTAACATCTAGGTGCTCTAGCCTAATTCTAAAACATAAGCATACTGGCTTATAATACTGGCTCACCATCCTATAATGCATATCATATACATAAAGGTTTGTTGACCTTAATATTGTGTGCACTTTAGTTACTACGTGCTTTATTTGTTGTCCTCAAGGTTGCATGCACTTTAGTTACTGTGCTCAGTATCCAAAAATGTGCACACTACATCACTTTACTGAGCAGTATATGCGCGCACCATGCCATGAAAGGTGTATTACAAAAATGATGTCTAAACAACTCACTAGCTTAAATATACTTGGATTACACTTGCATTTGGGTTCGGCCGAGGGATATTACAATCCCCTCCCCTTTTTTATGTACTGTCCTCAATGCATCATGTACCAATATACAACAAAATTTTCAAAAATTTTCAAAAAGCTACAGGTATTCTACCCACATTGCATCCTCATGCTCCCAAGTAGCGTCTTCAGGTCTGTAACATGTCCATTGAACCTTTACAATCCTTATGGCTCAATTCCAGAGTTGTTTGATTTTCCAGTCCAAAATGTGCACCGAATGCACTTGGAAAGCGCCTTCTTTCTCCACCTGAATAACATTCCAATCAACAACATGATTAGCATCAAGTATGCATTTCTTTAGAAATGATACATGGAATACATTATGAACAGACATAGATGCAAGCAATGCAATCATATAAGCAACTGGACCAATCCTCTCTAGGATTTCAAATGGTCCACAAAATTTGGTTGCCAACTTGGCACAACTTCCTAGCTTCAGGGAACTCCTGTTATCTTTCACCTTCAAGAAAACATGATCACCCACTTTGAATTCTCTGTGGATTTTGTTTTTATTAGCATAACATTTCTATCTGTCTTGGGCAGCTTTCAAATTCTGCTTAATTTTTAACATTTGGTCCTCCATCTCCTTGAGCAACTCTGGCTTGACTATTGTTCTATCAGCTGGGTTATCTCATCTCACTGGAGTATTGCACCTTCTGCCGTAAAGTGCTTCAAATGAGATCATCTTCAATGATGCCTGATACCCATTGTTGTAAGCAAATTCTACTAAATGTAGGTAGTATTATCATTTTGATGGTTTATCCATCACATACATTCTCAACATATCTTCTATCACTCTATTCACCCTCTCTGTCTGTCCATCAGACTCAAGATGGTAAGCTGTACTAAAGTTCAGATTTGTCCCAAACCCTTTGAACAATCCTTTCTAGAAATTCGAGGTGAATTTCGGGTCTCTGTCAGACACAATTGTTTTAGGAATTCCGTGCAATCATGCCACTTCCTTCATGAAAATATTAGCGACATCTACTTCCTTGTGAGTAGTTTTTAGTGGACTAAAATGGGCATCTTTTGTAAGCTTGTCCACCACCACCATAATCAAATCATGTAGCTTGCCTGTTTTGGGCAATCCCATAATAAAATTCATTGTCACCACTTCCCACTTCCATTCAAGAATGGGCAAAGGTTGCAACAATCCTGTTTGGTGCCTATGTTCTCCTTTCACTTTCTGGCATTCCATACATCTTGCGATGTACTCTTCTATCTCTCTCTTCATACCTGGCCAAAAGTATTGGCTCTTGACCGCTGCTATGGTTTTCGAATATCCAGGGTGCCCTGCATAAGGAACATTATGCATCTCGTGCAAAATTATACATTTCAAGTCCTGGACATTTGGTAAAAAAATTATGTTCTTGTGCAACAATATTCCATCTACTCCCAACTTATAAATATCCATCTTTTGTGGTGTCTTACCTTGTTGTAATTTTGCTATCAATTCTTTGTATTGCAGGTCTGTATTTGCAGCCTCCTAAAATTTTCTTTTAACATCAATCTAATACATGATGATGGTTGTAGCATGTAGTTCATGCACCCTCCTACTGAGTGCATTAGACACTTTATTTTTTTTCCCCTTGATATGCTTTATATCAAAGTCATATTCACTTAGAAATTATAACCATCTACTTTGCCTATCATTTAGATTTGGTTGATCAAATAAGTATTTCAAACCATTGTGGTCTATTCTTAGCTCAAACCTTTTTCCCATGAGGTAGTGTCTCCATTTCCTTAGGACATGTACTATGGATGCCAACTCCAAATCATGAGTGGCATAGTTTATTTCATGCTCTTTCAACTTCCTTTATTCATAAGATATCACAAATCCATTTTCGTTGAGGGATCCACCAAGTTCTTCATTACATGCATCTGTGCATACAATGAAATTTTCATTTTTGTATGCAATCCTTCGTATTGGAGAATTTGTCAATAATTGTTTCAATTGTTAGAAATTCCTTTCACAGTCCGACGTCCACTGAAACTTCATACCCTTTCTTTGCAAGGAAGTGATTGGGTGTGCTATCTTTGAGAATCCTCCAATGAATCTCCTGTAGCAGCCTGCAAGGCCCATGAATGATCTGACCTCTGTCACATTCTTTGGTGCTGACCATTCTCTAATGGATTCTATCTTCTTAGGGCCCACTTCTATCCCATCTTTTGAGATTATATGCCCCAAATAATGAATTTGTTTATGATAAAATAAGCACTTTCTCAATTTGGCATACAACTGATGCTCCCTTAATACTTGCAACGCCATCTTCAAATGATGTTCATGCTCTTCCTCTAACTTAGAGTATATAAGAATGTCATCTAGAAAGACAATGACAAACTTGTCTAAATATTCTCGAAAAACACCATTCATTAAGAACATGAAAACAACTGGTGCATTTGACAACCCAAATGGCACCACTGTGAACTCATAATGACGATACCTTGTCCTAAAGGCGGTCTTGTTGATATCTTCTTCTTTAATTATTAGCTGATGGTATCCCAATATGAGATATATCTTTGAAAATATATTTTCATCCTTCAATTGATAAAAAAGATCATCGATCCTTGGCAGAGGATACTTGTTCTTGAAAGTCACTTTATTCAACTGTCTGAAATCAATGAACAATCTTAATGTTCCATCTTTCTTTTTCACAAACAAGAATGGGGAACCCCAAGGTGACACACTTGGGCATATATACCCCTTCTTCAGAAGTTCTTCAAGCTACATTTGCAACTCCTTCAATTCTGGCATAATCATTCTGTAAGGAGTCTTTGACAGGAGAGCTGCTTTTGGTGTCAGATTTATAGAAAAATCAATGTCTCTCTTTGGGGGTAGTCATGGTACCTCCTTGAATACATATTCAAAATCTTTTAGGGCTGCATAATCCTCCAAATTTTGCACCTTGTCTTTAGGTGTCTCCTCCATATGAACTGCAAATATTTGACATCCTCTTCTATAACATTTCTTCAGCTGCATTGTTGAAATTTATCTAACGGTTACTGCCCTGGGAATTCTCTACACTTTCCTCTAGTTCCCTTCTTCATCCAAGTAAGTGAATTATTTGTTATGAAAATCCAATAGAGCATGATGTGGGTCCAACCAATCCATCCCAATTAGACACTCATAGGAACCTAAAGGTAAGATGTTCAAATCTGCTTTGGTGCTCAGTCCGTTCATGTCCATAAGCCATGACTTAACCATCTCATTAACCTTTCTTTTGGATCCTGTAGCCAACTGTACCAACCAAGATTTTCCATGCTTTCTTCTTGGAAATTGCAAACTTTCTACTATCTTAGGATCTATATAACTATGACTAGCTCCTGAATCAATTAAAATAGCAATGGTTTATTTGTTAATCATACCTTCCACTTCAATCATGTGTGACTGGTATTCTTCTTTCTTGTTCTCCAGGGCTTCATATATCCTTGGCACATTTCTTCCCATGTCCTCCTCTATTTCAGCTTGTTGTACATTATAAACAATCCTTCCTTTTTCACCTCTATGAGAACTATCTCTGAATCTATGATCTCCTTTACAAACCCAACATTGAATAGGTGGTTGCCTTGGCCTTTGGCCTTCTGCCTCTATTTTTTTGGGCTCTTTAGGAGTTTGTGGTCCTTGTGGACTATTTCTGAAGAATGTTGGTTTAAGTCCTTTCTTCCTCTAATCCACCTTGAACTTCTTTTTGTCTTTCCAATATTTTTGGAAAGTTGTCCTTGCTTTCTACTGATCATATAGACATTTAGCTCACCTTATGGTCTCTTTCAATGTCTTGGGATCATCATACTATATTTTGTCACTGATGAACGCGGGCAATCCACTCAAATACCTTTGAATTTTAACTATCTCATCCTTGATGAAGGAGACATACTTCAACAGTTCTAGGAATCTTATTTTATATTCATCTATGGTCATGCTTCAGAGCTTGATTTCAAAGAAATCTTTCATTTTCTTATCATAATATCTCTTATTCAAGTATTTCTTCTCAAAATACCTCTTAAATTCCCTCCAAGTAATGCTCTTCTCTTTGATGTGTTGTACCTGCACAAGTTGATCCCACCACATGGATGCCTTTCCTTTGAGTTGATAGACGACAATTCTACCCTCTGCATAAGAAGAATAATTGTGTAATTGAAAATACTTTCTCATGCCCAACAACTATGTTTCTGCATCTTCATCCTTCTTGTGCTCACCATCAAATGTAGGAGGTTTGATTTTGTTCATTTCTCCTCGTAGTTCATCCACCCCAGACCTCTTATGTTGTTTGACAGGGGATGGACTTGTGCTTCTACCTACTCTTTTATTCGAATTCTTCGGGGAGTGATGGTGGTGTCTGCCAACATTTCCTGATTTCTTTTTCTCATTCGAAGGTTTGTGACTTCCAGATTTTCTTGAGTCACTTTCTTTTTCCAATTTCTTTTATATCTTGTGTAGAATTTATAATAACTTCATGTTGAAGTCATCCTGTTGCTCTTTGGCTCTCATAAGCCTTTCATTATAAACTTTATGGCTTTGGACATCCTTTTGGAAATTTTTAATGGTCTCTACAATATTTAGGTTTTCATCCCTTTCCACTCCATGTCCATTGGAGTTTGTTCCTTCGATGTCCAAATGGACATTCATCCCTCTGCTCTCATCTTGTTGACTGCAATTTCTCCGTGTCTCTTCCATTCATATGGATTCAGTATTGATCTGATCTGATCTAGTTGTTGTTAATTCTGCAAAATGTGCAGCCATTAAAACTTATTAGGTTAACTAAATCAACAATCCATGAGAAATATGAACTATTTCGGCTCAATAAATATATCATAATTATATTCTCTGATTTCTTGGTGTTTCCACCATGACGATTCTTAGACAAGACCCAAGTTTTCAGAACTTAGCAAGAACTACATCATCACGCAGAGATACATCGGGTGAAAGGTGGTTTCCTGAAACCACTTTTGCATAAGTTCTGATGTCACGTGCTTCAATATGTCAAATCCACCATTCGTGGGACAGGTGACAACTAGTTAGATCACTCCATCTTATTTGTTCGGTACATCACATTTGTTTGAAGTTAGGTGAGCTCCACCATGTAACGAAATCAAAACGTTTAATCATTTGAAATGGATTATCCAAGCATGGAAACCCATCGTACTTGTGCGCAAGTATGCAAATGATTCATGATTGAGGCTTTATAATAACCAACTATCGAGTATGGAAGCATCATCTTATCCATCAACGAGCAGTCACCAAACTAGTTCGAGCTTCTGATCTCTTCAAAAGTATTTTGGTTCCCACACAACTAAGGTATATGGACCCAATTAAATCCAATGAGACTGGTTATTCGAGAAACATGCTAAATTTTCCTGCGAGTACGAAGGAAAAGGTAGCCGCACAAATACTGGCGATTAAATTTCACACAGTACCTATTAATGATTCTAGATTGGAAATTAGGCTAAATCCAATCATGAGAGATCTGGTTATCAACAGACCAACTACTAAGAAGAAATGAAGCAAGTGATAGAAGAAAGAACCCATCGCTGAAGCGACTGAAAGTGCTGGAGAGAATCGACCGGTCTGGTTAGATTCTTTTAAGGAGGAGCTAGCTAAGATGAAATGACCCCTCAAATACAATTGAGTATATTTCAGCGATTTTTGGACAGATGGTAGTAGAGGTAAGGAATCTTCAGAGATGATAGACCTGTTCTTGTTCGGTCTCTTTAAATAAGGCAACTTCTATTTTGAATCATCCCCTTTTGTAATTTCAGATTTTAAATGAATATATAAGCGCAGTAGCGGATTTTGTACTTCTTAGGACAAGATTCCAACTGATGGTGATATGAATCTTGTTTCCTTTAATATTATGTGTCTTCTTGTAACTTGTATTTCACTTTCAACTGTCTAAATAAAACTCAAAATTCATATCACTCAGTTGACTCATTTTAAATAATACTTCAATGCAATTGTGTATTCCTCTTTCTTTGAATACTATGTAAATTTTCTATTACACTCAGGTTCGTCGTCTTAATTAGACTTTCAGATGATTTTGCGCACATAAAATTCAACTTGTGTACCTTTATTTATCGTGAAAAGTGACTTTATAAGATAATTCATGCTTCTGTGCACCTGTATCTGCTATACATTTCCTCTTCGTCGTGCCAATAACTTGTGCGTACTACTTCTACGTTGCGCATCAATATCCACTGCACATTATTTCTATATCGTGCTTGGATATTCCACATCCATTTCACTCTATGCATTCCACCGTGATAAAGTTCAATATTCCTTACCGTATACAATAATCTATATGCCCCATTGAATACTTTGTCGCTACCACACACAATCACCTGCACACACCCTTTCCTACACTATAGCGATACAACTCATACTCATACTGTGTGCGCACCAACCAAACTTCACTATGCCTTACCATACTGTGCACACCACGTGCACCCTTACTATGTGTATGCACTCCACGCAATGCTAAATTTAGCGTGCACATCCCTACATATTATTCTTCCTCTCGGTGGTTCAATTTTCCATGAACGCAAATATATTGTATACCATACTATAATCTTGTCTCCATTCGATTTTTTTGGCCCATTCAGGATCAGTGCCGAAAACAAACGCTCTAATACCATACCGTAACGCACCTCCCTGGCCACAAACAGGCGGGGGAACGTCACTACTCAGACACTCAACTTAGTTCTGACAACATAAGGTAACAACCCAGTATCCAACTCAGGTATGTCACATAATTTTTCTTTTTAAATACATATATACACACATAGGCATACATACATACCAAACTGCATGCAATTAAACATATACATAAAATGATCTAGCGAAAGCTTCACATATAAAACATAAACAAACAGTTGCATTCTATGAATATATGATTTTCAGGTTGTATTAACAGTAAACATAGACATGCAGTGTACACAGGGGTATACCCTTAAACATACAGACAGGTATGCTCACACATGCAATAAAACCCATAAATTAACACATAAATAACAATGCAGTATGTATATTCATCACGAAACCGATGCTTATCTTGGTAGTAATGTCACCAAATGTGTGCAGACCATCCACAAACCTCCCAGCCTTAGACTACACTGTTCATCACTCTCAACAGTGAGTCACCCCCGAGCTGGGACTAGACTCCACCCGAGTAAGGGATTCCTAACCAGGATAAAGGTTCACGGTCAACAAGAAAGACTCCATGTCAGGTGCTCACTCAACTGATAGGCTACAACCTCTCATTCCCCACATGCCTATCCCACCCAAGGAATTGTGCCCCTTCTCTGCTCAACAGTCCTTTGGCTGCCTCACTTCCCTTCCAGGGCTTCAACAACAGGTGGGACCGTAAGTCTCAGAGCACTGTAGTTGTAGTTTAGAACCTTTAGGAAATCGATCCCCAACAATTCTCTCACTCAGAGAATTTCTCATGGGCCTGACAACCCGCCTCTTCAATCTTGCTCCCAAGATGGCAGGTACACCAACAAGAAAATGGCTATGGAAACAGGTTCATGTACAGTGATAGGAAAGTACGAGGATATCTCGATAACAGTTCAAATAAATGGTCATGGATTCATGGTATATTTGATGATTCCTCCCCCATAATGGTTCTCTGGTCGAAGGAAAAATGGTAAGATCCCCCCCCAAAGGTACTAATTCTCGACAATAAGTATGCATGTCTCCAACTTGACACTTGTCATGTTGGAAGTTGCTCTGATACACTTGTCCCCTTATTTAGGACTTAGGATAAAATAATTATCCATAGTTTATGTTTAAAGAAATATTAATTTAATATTCTTTTTTGGATTAAGCTCTCTCGCTTAGCCCTTTACTTAACTTTTGTCCCTCCCTTTCCCTAATTGGTGGAATCTAGCCCCCCTTCTCTTTTATCGTGGTCAGTCTGCGCACAATGATGTATTTTATATTAATCATGAGACATATAAAAAATAGACGCATTGGCCTTTAACATCTAGGCACTCTTGCCTAATTCTAAAAGATAAGCGTTATGGCTTATAATATTGTCTCACCAGCCTATAATGCATGTCATATACATAAAGGTTTGTTGACCTTAATATTGTGTGCACTTTAGTTACTGCGCATTGTATTCACTGTCCTCAAGGTTCCGTGCACTTTAGTTACTGTGCGTGGTATCCAAAAATGTGCACACTACATCACTTTACTACGCAGTATATGCATGCACCATGCCATAGAAGTGTATTACAAAAATGATGTCTAAACAACTCACTAGCTTAAATATACTTGGATTACACTTGCATTTGGGTTCGGCCGAGGGATATTACAAATGGGGACCCCTTTTCTTTAAGGTGAGGTTCAATCAAACCTTTCCTTTATGTGAGATGCACGTATCTATCCTTAATCACACTCTTCTTGAGTGGAATGAAAAAATAATTGCACCTCTTCTCACAAAATAAAGAAAGCATCCCTAAACATTTCCCAAAATATTCTTTCAAAATTTATGTTGAAAATTGTAAATGGCTATAATATAATCATAAAGAGAGAATGAGGACATTTATAACCATCTCATGGAATATATATAGGTCATGAATGACCTCCATGATTGTAGGTTTCTAAATTTGTTTACCATTCTCAATATACAAGCACAAAAACAATTGCTACAAATGTTGATAGAATACTAGGAACCAGAGTAAGAATCATTCGTCATAGATGATGAACTTCTCAATATTTAGGTGGAAGACATATATTTCATTACAGGATTATCCAATATATGTAACTAGTAAAATTAAATAGAGGTGGATGTGGCATTAGTGCATTGAAAATCAAAGAATGTATCAACACATAATACTCTACGGGAACTCAAAAAGTGAGCTCTCAAGTTTCAATAAACAACATTGAATTCCTAAGCCTAAGTATACTATTCATGATGATAGAAAGAGTGTCTAGTTCAATAGCACCTCACCTAATCCTCACAGACAGTACTATGGGGTGGAGTTCATGTGCTCTACTGTAATTGACTGGTGCACAAGGCTCGAAACCAATATGAAGGCCCATTCAGAAGACTATAAAATAACTTCAGCTATGGAAGAATATTATACACCCTTTTCTTTGAGTGAGTTCCATAAATGCTTCCACACATTGTAATAGTTTCACCTAGTATGCATGAGCCCAAGATGC